>JASANE010018765.1:0-10547 GCA_030248225.1 Trileptium ribeirensis
TTCGTTTTGAATTGGTGGTATTACAGCTTTTGAAAGTTGAAACCTTTGTTGCTACAGTTGTGTTACTGTTTTTTCAATATAATTTCGGCTGCACATTCGGCGAGTTCGCTAGTATAAATTCCACTTCCCAACGAAACTGATAACACCAACCACTACGCAGCAAGTGAAATATTTCAATCTTACAATTTACCTAAAAATTGTTTTATGCGCTCAAATACAGTGCCTCCTTTGTGCTAATGCATATATGTATACTGCCGAATGAGTGATTTTTTTCGACAATTCCCTGGTCTGTGTTAGTTTTATTCCGCTGTCTGTCCCTGGAACTGGTACCAATTTATACATCGTGGTTAGTCGCAATCTTTAAACGAAAACTCATTTTTCATGCGGATTCAAACCGTCGGACTTCTGTACCACTGTGCAACGTGCGACCACTACAACACAGCGGTGAATTTATAGTCGCAAATCAATGGTTATATGCATTATTATTATCGAGTTATATGTAATTATTATTATCGAGGTATAGTATTTTCTATTTCTTAATTTTGTCTTGCCTAAACATATGTAGTCGATATTCAAATCAAACAATACTGTCAATGCCATACGACTAAGAGGAATTAACGAGTTCGTTAATTTTAGCTTTAATCTTTTTGAGCGGAGCGAGGCGAAGCCGAGCGAAGCGTTTTATTTTTTGTCTGGGAGTAAAAAGGTCGATGTCCGTCCGTTCGTTCGGTCCGACAGATCTCAAGAACCACTGAACCGATTTTAAAAGACTTTTTTGTTTGAAAGCCTATCATGTCAGAGTGTGCACCTGATATTTGGGATTAAAAAAATTTCAGTGGTTAATTAGTAATTAGGTAGCTAATTAGTTAAGCTTATGCAACTAAAATAGAGAATTTTGCAATATTTGTGTTATTTATTGAAATAGAATTTTTTCGATCAAACCATTATAAGTTTTTTGGGTCGAAGAATTCAAATATAATATTTTTAACAATGATAAAGCCCTATGCCCTATGCAATGTAGTTATTTGAAGAACATAAAATCGAGTACATTCGTAATGCCACAGCCCAAGCTCCGCTCATAAAAGTAGTTCCACCACCGACTAGTTTCAGTGATTCCTAACTTTAAATGTCCACCAAATCAGTGTTTTAGTTTATCCAAAAAGATGATTGTTTTAGTTGGAACAAATTGTTGATACTGAAATTTTCTGTCTATATAGTGGATAGGACTTTTCGAATTGTAAATTTATTCCGTAATGGCACTAGTCACTCTTCAGTTATGCGATTGGTTGCAATTCACAAATTAGTTGATTTATTAATTTTTAGCTTTATTCTTAACTAGTACATCCTTTATTATTTTTCTTAACTTTAAACGTTAGCTGTATGATACCGTGATGATATCATTTTGCAAAGCCGCTTGTGCCATTTATTTCATAACGCCTGCCGGAATGCGACTTAATGTGATAAGAGGTGCCGTGCGTGGTGCTAGCAAATATCACCCGCTTTGCATTCATCTATGTCGCAATTATACTCTCAGGTAAAGGACGCGGTTTGTTGTTTTTCTGTTGTATCGCAGTTATAATATGAGCTCCATTTTCGGACTGCGTATGTTTTGTTTGTTGTATTGTTATATATTGTACTTTCCTCTCCGGTTTGACGTTGGTTTCACATTGAGAGAAAGCTGGCGTCATTATAGGCTCGATATATATATATATATATATATATATATGTATATATATATATATACGAAAAACTGAAATTAAAAAATTCAAATGTAGTTATTTAAATATTTATTAATCAACAAGCATCATCAGCATTGATAAATGTATTTATTTCCAGCTCCGGCCGTCTATTTGTTGGTTTTTAAAATTTTTCGTTAGAGGGCTGTTTACGGTTTTCAGGGGGATGGGACAGACCTTTCATATTCTTCCTAGACCGAAATTAGACCGTCTGACTAAGTGTAAAATATATGTCCCTGCCTGATCACATAATACGTCACAGTAAAAGAATTTTGTTACGTTTTTTGAGGCACATGGCACAGATTGAAGCTTGGCATTTTTTATCAGCTGCCGCTATCCACCTGGTTGTATATAGTTTAGTGATATTATTATAGCATAGTTTTGGGCTGTCGCATGCTGTAGAAATTTCACATTCATTATTATATATATATATCTGGAAACAAGGAAACGAAAAATATGGTACAAATTTCATGCAAAAGTCTTGGATAGAGTTGGAAGGGCTATAGTTGTAAAATATATATATATACACTTACATTTTTAGATGTGAATTTCACCTGCTTGCGTTGTGCGCTAATTTTGTAACCTAAAAATACAGCAATTGCTACTCTTCGTCATGCAACGGCTTTTAAGTAAAAGCGAAACTGAAGTGTATTAGCACCATTGTGAGCCTTGTCCTCCATTCCCCCGAAAAATTTGATTTTGACAATAGCTAATTAAACGTCCTGAATACATATGATGAGAAATTTGCTCGCACAAAAATATCGGCCTAGCCTGGTAATTATTGGTTACATGCACAATAATTCACCAAGCCAAGCAGGTATTATTTATACAGGCGATGTTACACTAAAATTTATTTTCTTCATTTTCCTTGGTGACGTTTTGGTCAAAATAGTGAGCTTCTAGCCTTCTCCGTTTTGATGTTGAGTCAATAACGAATATAACCGCTGAGTCGCCCTATCACAAAAGCTTTGTTTTAAAATATACCGTCTTAAAGAATGCCAGGACGAATAACGCGAAATAAATAAAGGACGGAAACGTTTTATATGTTCTTCTGTAACCTTGAATGTGCCCGCCACATACTCTCATACTAACAAAATCAGAATGTATATACCAGGTTCCATCTTTCCAGCAGATAGCAGAGATCTAAACATTTCGTTATTTCACCTTGACGGAAACTAACGAGGTGAAGCTTGTCTTGTATATATAAACTCCATATTTTTTCGGATTACCATTCTTCCCGGATTTCGGCATGTTTAGTTCGATAACCAAGGTGATGATGAAGTGCCCTATAGTTGAACGCGAACATCTGCGACACCATTTTCCGTGCCATGATGGCCAAAAAAGGTTTTTAAGGGATCTTAATCTGGTCAGATCTGGCTATATTGGGGCCAGTGTTTCGCAGTTGATATCTCGCGACACAGGCTTCGCATCTAAAAATAGATGTAGAATCAGCTCATCGAGATCTACAGCTTTTTTGCGGGACCACTGCCTGGGCCGCTATGCTCTCGACTATGACCTTTACCAGAAATAGAGATTTTTCAAATTTCGCCGTGTTATTGCTTGTTTTTTTACCTTACAATGACTCTCTATCAGGTTATCAGGCACACTGGATACTGTGGTTGTGCTATCTAGAGTCTAGTTCGACAATATTATACCATTTCATTGAGTTTCAAGGGTTTTACGATCTACGAACTTGATTTCTAAAAAATGTAGTGCGTTTTCATTTGTCTGATTATGTGTTGCTTACAGGCCATCAAGAATTGTCTATATAGGTATTCCGGTAGTTCGAATACGTGATGATTTGGTTATCTGGAACCAGCAGAAATATATACTTGATGCGTTGTGAGTTGTTTTCGATGGGTTTAGGGTTTTCGATGGGTTTAGGTTTTAGGGTTTTGATTGGGTTTTCAGGGCGCATATTGCATTTGTTTTGATGGGCTCCAAAGGGTTTAGGTTCATTATATAGGTTTTCGTTATAGTTATGTTGCCGTAGTCTTTCATCCTTCAGAAAACGGCAGTATACCGTCTTAATGGACTTTATAGTAATCGACTAGTAATTTTTTTGTCACATTTTATTCATTCATTGTCGCAATCACTTCAAAAATTTAAACTTTCAAGTTATTAGCGTATTTTTGATAATTTAGAGCTGTCAGTACAAACGCAATAAGACTTGGTACCGCTGCAGGTGCCGGTAGCTCAAGTTCAAAGACCGGTTGTCGCCGAGTCAGTGGTGTCTCCTGCTCTATCGCCGGTGGACTGTTGCTCTATCTAAAAACGAAACTCGCGTATTGGGGATTTAATCGCGATTGGTTGTTCGACAACGCTGATCTCAAAAATCAAATCCGATTTGGCGATAAAGCTGTCAAAGAAAAGCGGTATGTCTTTTTTTGATCAAAACGGATGGTGCCGTGTTGGTCTCGGATAGATAGATAAATAGATAGTTTATTACTGACACCATTGCACAGCTTGACAGGTTAGATCAGGCAATGCTACCGTCATTCTCCTCCTGCCAATAAAGCAAGGCCTACTGCCCTCCGATTGCCAGGTGAAGGATACTTAGAAAACCGAGCGGTTGAAATGTAGGAACCCGAAATGATAGAAATCTAGACGGTTGAGTGACAAATTTGGTAGTACGAACTGACAAATGTGGCTATTAGATTAAATTTTCGTGTTGATCGTCGAGTATTATAAAAACACAGGCCTCTATCCAGTATCAGCTTAGTACGTACCTTAGCGATCCTCAGCTCTCACCTGGGGAAAAAAGTGTCTGGTTTTCCCCAGATTAGCTAGGTCTTATATAGTTTTCATTTATCGTGTTTTCAGGCTTTGTAACATGTATGTTGCTTTTGCTGCATGATTATTATTTTGTCACTGAAAATGTGTTTTTCAGTTAGCCGCTTCATTTTAACCAGGCATTTATCGGTAATATAAATAATGGAACTTAATGCATTATCATTAAGCTAAGCTAGAGCGGGTATTTAAGATATGCCTTCAAAAGGTTGGGCGCAAGGCCGGAGGTTTACACTTCCTGTTTGGTGGTTCAAATTTCTTATCTTTGTCATATCTATCGTTGAAAGAAAGTATGAATTACGTCAGAAATGTTGCAATCTGAAGCGAATGGATTTACACAAAAAAATTCGTGAAGTTTATGTACAAAAATATATAAAAAGATTGAATTTTGCTAAAATTGACTATCGGCGGAGTAGTCATAGAAGATTATCTTTGTTATTAAGTAAATGTGGATTTATGAAATAAACCATTTTGATGGACCTCACATTGGACCCTCGTTTTTGCAGACATAAGTGGGACTGGACCCTCCTTTGACTGGGTTCTCCATTCGCTGAAAATTTTGCCAGGGGGCATGAATCAGGGGCCCCCTGGTTCCTAACCGGGGGCGCTCGATTTTGCCAGGGGGGCATTTTGCCAAGAAAAAATGGTTAAAAATCGTGTCAGAAACACCTCCAAAATGCTTTTGATGGAGAGAAAATACAATTTTGAAGCAACATTTGCGAAATTTTGGCTTCAGAACGGAATTCTATTACTAATTTTGATCAAATATTATATGCTTTGGACCGATTGGAAACAAAAGATTTTCCAAGAGGCGGGGGAGTCCAAAATTTTGCCAGGGGGGCACCTGTTTTGAACCGTGGAACCGAAAAATGCCCCTACCCCCAATTTGGAGAGACCAGTTCTGAAATACTGACTACACCTTTTCCTGGGATGCTGGCGGCCGTTTTCTGGAAAATGTGCCTTGGGGCATGAACTAGAGGGCCGCTGATGTTCTAAGGGGAGTTATAAAATTTGTGGGCCTTAACTCGGAAGATAATTGAACTTTACATTACCCTTTTTAATCTGTTGTTAAATTACACACGCCTGGCGTTTTCTGGCCTTTACGCTTTATTATGTTTCCCATTTCTAGGGTCACATACCTGATGAACTAGTAGAATTGGCTCAAGATAATTTCCGTTTATTTGATTCCGAATAGGGGAACCCCGAAATCATTCCTCCAGGTAGGTTTTTGGTGGTTTGGAGAAGGATAATTAGATTTCCTCAGTACCAGCACTGTCAGTTTTAGAAATATGAAAAGTTATTATGCCAGAAATATGTTCTATGTAATGCATTGAAATTTAGATATATTTCGGTTAAAAGTGTCGAAATTTTGACTTTGTCCGACTTCTATCGAATTTCGAGAGACTTAGATTTTTAAGCAGTTAAATAAATTTTAAACTTATAACACTTTGGTCGCTTGCGACTAAACGACGTATCGATTGATTTTGATTGCGATTTTTATTCATTGCTTTTATTGCTGGCTGTCGCTGTATGCCTCAACCGTAGTTTGTGTCCGAACGTTTTATATGTATTATGCTTGAAATAAATAGATTCTATTTTGTTTTGACTTTGCACAAATGGACGAGAAACGATAAGCATCTTCTCTTTGCAGGCGAATTGTTGCAATTAGTAGTTTTGAGATTTGTGTAGGTTCTAATATGCGTTTCACGTTTAACAATATGTTTTTGTAATTCCATTCCGTCTTTTCCAGTTTTGAAGACGCCGAAAATATCTATCATGAAGCACTACAATACGCAATTGCTCAAGGAAATGACACGGCAATGGATTATATTTATGAAGCTATTGGGGAAATGTATTACTTCAAAGGCGATTATGTGGCTGCGGAAAAGGTAGGTTTGGGACTTTGAAGGAGATTTTGGTTCGCGTGAGTCATGTATCTGAACGAACTATTGATCGAAGAATATTTAAGAACATGTCGTTAATTGGCGTTTCTATAGTTGATAACGCTTATAAAACTAGTTTTTTGTGAAGGATCCGGTAATGAGTATTAGGCCATAGTTGATAGTTTGGCAAAAAATGGTGTCCCACCGTGTTATTCTTCCTGCCTGGCACAGCAATTTTTGTTTTGAATGTATTATTTATATATATGGCACTGGTAGAACGCTGAACGTAATTGATATTCTAAGGGTAAAAACCGTGAAAAGTTTGTTTTTGGTCTGATTCTGTCATGCATCTGTTTTCGGTCAGCTTGTGCGCTTGTTATAGCACCAGCGTTCAGCTTTCGTTAACCACTTTTGACCAGGCAGTCCGCGAGTAGCTCTACATAGCCCGGTCTGAGCACCGTTCTGACATTATAGCAATTTGTTTTGAGCTCGTGTTTCGCTGGTTGAAGTTTTCTCGTTCGCACATTTGACACGCCGCCCACGAGATCCAAGCGATGCGTATTTGTCCGCTAACTTGTCACGTTAACCAAAGGTGAATATCAACGCGCGTCGTCTGCCCAGTACGCGGTTGCATGAGCGGAAATTATATGACTTCGTTGCATTGTATTCGTGGAACTAAGCTACTGTGTCTCCACATCTAATAGCCGACCACCTGTTGTAAGCGGTGGCCCTAGCCTTTGGCTCTACAGCCTCGAGCTACAAGGAAGCAGCTGAGTTTTTATCGCGGTTTGTCACCCACTATCATCAACTGCGGCAGGGGACACGGACTTTTTATCGTGGTTTGTCGCCCACTATCCACACTAACGCAGTGGACTCTGACTTTTTATTGTGGTTTGTCACCCACTAGGTCTCAACTGGTTAAAGCCCCAGTTTGCTGCTTTCGCTAACCAGTTGCCATCGGGGCATTTCTTGGCATTTTATAGGGAGTAGAGCTGAACATCTGAATCCACCAAGACCTCCAAATGATGACCATGGCACCTGTTCTGGCCGGTGCTCGCATACTTCCCCTGTTGAGTGTTATACTTGAAAGGAATACCACTGCGCGCAGACTCTGCGGCGTGCACTCTGGGAAGGCTCTGGACAAAGTCCAACTCGAGTCCGGGCGAGCTGTAGTTCATGAAGGGAAGACGAACCTACGGTCGGGACCGACGACTACGGGTTGATGATGATGATAGCTTCTCGGGGAGAAGCCACGAACCCCTGGGTTCGAGAAGACACTTTTAATATAGTGTTGTAGCTGTAATGAAGGTTTAGGAAGAGGTTTTCTGGGCCTAGTTACCTGGTAAGTAGCTTTACATAAGCGATTTTGATCAATCGATGGAAAGGAGTTGAACGGACCATATTATGATCAGATCCGGTCACCGGTTCTTGAGATACCTCAAAATAGTCGATTTCAGAGATTAATCACTAGATTTAGACTTTGTTCTAATTTTCCATTAAGCACTAACGTGTGAACTATATCGTCTGATAGTGTTAAATTTGGTACCAATCGACGTGTCTCGAGACATTAATAGTGCGGAAACTGGACAGGTCTAAACTATCTTGCCTCCATCTGGAGTTATGGCCAAAAAAACCGGTTAAATTGTTAGACTAAAATCCTGCCAATCAAACAAAATATGTTTAAAAAATTGCTGTATGGGTACAGAGGATCAAACTAAAAAGAATTTTTATTCTCACATTAAAATGGCGAACTATTCTCGTGTTGAATATGACCTTACGCGGTTTTCAACAATTTGGACTGATTATGTATATTTTTAACGATTTATGGACTTAGTGATTATATCCCGCAAACCAGGACAAAAATTAAAAATAATTGATACGGGAAATTTTTTTATTTTGCTGTAGAGAACGTTAAAAATTGACTGAGATATTCTGAAAATTGAGGTACTAGATCATAAAGAACTGGCCGTGAAAAAGGGGGTCAGCACACTAATGGCATGTAGAGGAATAATTGGAAAGACATGGGGAATTAAACTTAAGATTTTATGGTATATTTATAATAGCATCGTACTTCCATCCGTGTGTTACGGTGCTGTAGTCTGGTGGCATAAAGTCCAACTCAAAACATATGCAAGAAAGCTTGCGAAAGTATCCAGATTAGCCTGTATCATGATGACCGGTGCCATGAAATCGACACCGACGTTAGGAATGGAGGTTTTATTAAATGTTTTGCCACTAGATCTAGCGGTCATAGAAGAAGGTGTAAAAGAGTTGCATAGGATTCAATGTATATGTCCGCATACACTTGATGTAATTCAAGGATATCATGTTGATACTGAAGAAATTAAGAATGAATTGCCTGTACTCAACTTCCCTTCCGACTATATGTCATCGCAAATAGCGGATCAGTGTACTTGGCACACAGTTTTCCAAGCCGTGAGGCTTGGCTAGATGAGACTAGGCGACTTAGAGAGGAGTCTAATAACACTATAATATGTTATACAGATGGATCTCTTGTGAAACTCCAGGGGAAAACTTCCACTGGAGGAGGATTTTCCATGGGGACAAGAAACCATGTATACTCACTGGGTGCATATATAAGTGTTTTCCAAGCAGAAGTATATGCGATAAAAACCTGTGCAGACAATATCATAGAAAATAAAACGCGCAATATGAATATAAGGATCTTTTCAGACAGCCGCGCTGCTCTCAAAGCACTTGAGGCTGACCTGGTTAAATCCAAATTAGTCTCAGAGTGCAGGGTGAGTTTAAGAGAATTTTCCAAACTGAATGAGGTATCACTTATATGGGTACCAGGTCATAGTAACATAGAAGGAAATGAAACAGCTGATCAGCTAGCCCGAAGAGGTTCATCAAAGCTACCTGTAGGACCAGAACCTATCCTTCCAATCTCAAGGAAGGAAGTTGCAACAAGGATAAAATCTTGGCTACATAGAAAGTTTGTTACTAGATGGACGCAGGAAACAACATGTAAACAGACATAGAGTAACATTAGTACGCCGAATAAGAAATATAGTAATTATTTGTTAGGATTAACGAAAGACAGAAAAAGACAGTGCGTTCAGGGAATAACGGGCATAGTTGGCTAAACTTCCACCTACATAAGTTAAAAGTTACAGGAAATAAACATTGCTCTCATTGTGGCATCGACGAGACATCAGAACACGTTCTGTGTGATTGTTCTAGGTTTGCAGAGAGTCGGAGAGAAATTCTAGGGAATGCAGTAATTAATATAGAAGGCTTAAGAGATTACAACATTAAGTAGTTATGTAGGTTTATTCTCAGTACTGCTAGGCTTGCTGTCGAAAACCATGATTAAAACGGAATACAACGTCTTAGGTAATCCAAAACAAGGTAACACTTTGCACTTTCACAGTTTTTAAATCCTATATTCTGACGTCATTCACAGTTTAACGGTCTGATGCAATGGACGCGTAATTCATGTTCCCGCATGTTTTTCTAGCCCAGTATAGCTAAATCTAATCTAATCTAAATGGGTACAGAGGATCAAGCTAAAAAAGAATTTTTATTCTCACATTAAAAATGGCGAACTATTCTCGTGTTGAATATTACCTTACGCGGTTTTTTACCAATTTGGACTGATTATGGTCATTTTTAACGATTTGTGGACTTCTAGTGAATATATCCCGCAAACCAGGAAAAAATTAAAAAATTTGATACGGGAAGTTTTTCGTATTTTACTGTAGAGAACGTTAAAAATTGACTGAGATATTCTGAAAATTGAGGGACTAGATACATTTTACAAGTGGTGTCGTTGGCCGGATTTAGGTTTTTAGACACAGATTTTTGGCCCAAAATTTGCTAGTTGGCGTCATTTGAACTACATTTTCACCAGATAGCGTATGTCTGGCGTTCTGTTGGGTTCTCGTGATTCTCTGGCACGCCCCTCAGGATGCTCCACTTTGTGGTCAAACGTAGAGTACTTAAACCTACTTTTAGGTCCGTTAAATAGCAAAGTTAATCAAATTGGACAATCTAATGACCTTGTTAACACTATTTCTATTATCTAGATACCTTCCTATATGCATAAAATTCGGCTAATCTTGTTTCTGCAGGCCGAAGACTATATTTTTCTTATCTAGCTCTCCCAAAAATT
>JASANE010018766.1:0-11936 GCA_030248225.1 Trileptium ribeirensis
AGTTCGTGGCGGGCGGGCGGGCATCCAGCATCCATGCGAACAGGCCATTCATTTCCACAATGGTTTGTGAAACATTGCGAAAGCTACCAAATTTTTTTATGCCAATAAGATATATATTATTTGTGAAACTAACATATTGTAAACAATCTTTGTGCACCTCATATTCAGGACGTTATAAATATGCCGACAGAAGTGGGATTCGAATCAACGATCTCAGGCGTTACAAGCCATAAATCACTGAGATACTCACTTTTCCGAAATTGCTGCTTGGCCTTTAGTGTGCTAATTTCGAGAAAATGTTACATTAAAATTTAGATAAAATTTTGTATCAAATCCAAAGCATCTGCAGTAAAGAAGGATAACTTATACTATTTTGAAACAAAGACATAGTTTTTTAGTTGTGCCTTTTACAACTTTTCGCCATTTACATCCAAAAGATGCGACGCCGACGATACAAGCGGGTTTTCACCAGTAGTTTATGAATAATATTTTCTGGCTGTTAATAATTAAATACTATTGCATAGCTAGGGCTCAGATTTCGCAAGCCAGTTTGTTTGCTGATTTTTCAAGTATATCCAATAAAGCGCGATTTTAACGGTAAGTTGTTTTATTTCCGTTGTAAACAGACGAGCAGCACCGATCTCACTTTCACCACCTTTTTGGCCCATACGAGGAGCAGCGTGGTAACTGGAGCCACAATCACGATATGTCATTTTACCGAGGGACGGAAGGATGAGTAAGCCTAGCCCGGGTTCGAACACACGACATAACGATCAAAATTCCAACGCTCTACTGAGCTACTAAACCTTATAATATATTATACCTGAATACTGGTCACACCACATCTGATCTGATCCGACAAGACTAACCTCAATGCCTACCGTATGAACTCTTATCAATATGTATTTATTTTTCGCACAACCTCATCCGATTCGGTCCGAAACATTTGTCCATGTTGTTTCGGATCGGATCGGATGCCATCTGTAGGCTCTATATAAAATACACATGCAAATCGGATCAGAACCAATTGGATTGGACTTAATGTGAGCACGCTTTTGATTTGGTAGCTCTAAGTCATGAACTCAAAGTGGAACGTTTCGATATTGATTTTCTGTGTGGTTCATCAGGATCGGGATGCTCGTGATATCGCAATCAAAAACAAGGTGCATCATAAAAAAATTCAAAAATAGTAATCACAATTCTGAAATTTTGTGAAACCTTATGCCGTCAGTACAAAATAAAATCATGAAATAAAATTCATATGACGTCAGTAAAATGATTTCCATTATGAAAATAGTCAACAAAATTCAAGAGTTTGGGTCGAAATACAGCTAAGCCCGTTTGAGTTGTTAAAATTTAGAACCCTGAAATGACTCGGGCACCTTTGAGTTGCAACCTGCGCCGCTGAATTTGGACATTATGGTAACCTATTTAACTTTAAAATACTACGTCTTCCGCCATTTCAAACGTTTTATACACTAAGATAAGATTACCAGTCGATATTTGGTGCACCTTATTTATATGATATCGACGAAATTTGTTCCGATAATTATGTCTTAATAATTTTATCTATTTTAGCATAGCTTTAGGAAAAGAATGGAAAAATATTTTGAAAGTTTAAATAACTCTCTAAAAGTGGCAAGCTTAAAGGACTTTCTAAGAATGTAAAATCCCAATAATTATTATCAGTATATCAATTACCAGCTTGTATTCTTAGGGAATTTTGAAGTAATTTTTAAATTTTTTTTCTCGAAATAAAATGATCTTTTATAATAAATTTAAAATTGGATTCTAAACGATTTTATTCATCGTAAAACCTCTACAGAGCTACTGTTTTAATAGATGTCGCTGGCACTATAGTAAATTTTTATTATAAGCTTTTATTTATTTGCCATTTTAACCGTTCATCGATTCCATGTCATTGTCAGCTGCCAAAGGAATCAATATATGTTGGCACTTTTATGCTCAATTTAGAAGGCACTGCTGAGATTTTAATACTAATTTTTCTACTCCAAACCCACATAAAAATACACATACGTAAACAGTCTCAGCTTAATCAAGTCGGCTTTAATAAATGGTTTATAGAAGCAAAAATTTGTAATACCAAAGCAGGTTTTTTTCGAGAAGCGTTAGATGCCTGTGAATCCTTACAACTTACCCAGTCCTACATTAGTATTATATTTGTAAAATTTGTGAGTTTGTCGTAAGCACTATGACTGCAGCGTTGTTATTCGGTCGCATTGTGAAGTTCATTCTTCTTTATTGAACAGAGCAACAACTCTCTTAAACAGCTCAGTGGTTTACGTACGAAACGTCAACTCGTGTGATCGGCTTGGCATGTCTGAACCCCCGTTTCTGGCAGTAACGGCTCATACAGTGCTCTGCAAAACAAAGGCTAGCGGAAACTTCCGCTCAAATCAACATCCGCACATCACCGCACCGTTTCTCACAAGACCCATCAAGTCAACACTCGGATAAATTTCGACAGATTGCGGCGGAAAAGCCTTTCATACAACGATTTCTCCCTCGATCTATTTACGAGTGTGATAGACTGTCTTGGTCGGCATGGAACCAAATTTCTATAATATAGGATTTTGCCGTTGTCTTCACCTGTAAAGTTTCATGTTTTTAAATGAAACAGTGGAAGGCAAGTATTTCTTCGGAAACGAAAAAACCACATTCGGACCATGACCATTATAGAATTATGACATGCCATTCTTGCGTTTGCTTTGCTAATGGACCATGGGTGCCTTGTTCGTTTTATTCGCGAACCCGCTTTGTCTACGCACAAGGGCAGGTTGGACGTCACTTACACTTCCAAACAAGTTAGCAGAGGTTTCGCGACAATCCAATTAGGCAAATTCTCAATCAGGTCTCACATGTGTAGCGCAAATACTTTATTTTTAAGCACATATGTCTGAGCAGTGTATTTGAAAGATCGGTTGAACTTCTCAACCTTCAGATTCTGCCGTGGAAAATACAGCGGAATACAATAGTTTCCATAAACACTCGAGAATCCGATGTCCCGAGCAGAGTATGGTCTGGCCACCTGCCAGGTTGGTCGACGCTTCGAGCCCAGAGGCACGACCGACGCCTCAGAGAGTAATTCCTGACACTCTACTAGCATCTCCGCCCATTTCTCTTAAACAAAATTAGTATATACCATGATACATTATCAGGGTTGTAAATCGGCGGAAAATAAACGGCCAGAAAGTCTGCCGAAGCCGCGCAGAGACAGGATCGGGGAAAGGATACAAAGAGCAAAACCAGGGACGCGCTCTGAACGAAGGGCACGCGAACCAGGAACAGCTCACAGCAGCGCCGGCACAAGAAAAACGAAGCAGGCGACACCAACCACGAACAGCCAGCAGGCGCACAACTTATTGTGTCTACACTCTAACTCAGTGTAACTAGCTTTACTACATGTTAGCGCTGACACAAGAAAAACGATTATTGTCGCTACACTCTAACTCAATGTTACTAGTTTTACTACATGTTAGCGCCGACACAAGAAAAAAGATTATTGTGTCTACAGTCTAACTTACTGTAACTAGCTTTACTTGATGTTATCACTGACATATGAATAGAGATTATTGTGTCTACACTCTAACTCAGTGTAACTAGCTTTACTACATGTTAGCGCTGACACAAGAAAAACGATTATTGTCGTAAATATATTTCCCCTTTCTACACTCTTAGACCCCCCCCCCCCCCGGAGGGCAGCGACACACGCACAGTGTGATCAACACCACAGAGATATACCATAACTCAATGTAGCTATCTTTATTACATGTTAGCGCCGACACAAGAAAAACGATTATTGTGTCTACACTCTAACTCACTGTAAGTAGCTTTAATACATGTTAGTACTGACACGCTAAAAATATTATTGTGTCTACGCTGTAACTCAATGTAGCTATCTTTATTACATGTTAGCACTGACACAAGAAAAAAGATTATTGTGTCTACAGTCTAACTTACTGTAACTAGCTTTACTTGATGTTATCACTGACATATGAATAGAGATTATTGTGTCTACACTCTAACTCAGTGTAACTAGCTTTACTACATGTTAGCGCTGACACAAGAAAAATGATTATTGTCGCTACATAATAAGTGCTAACTTACTGTAACTAGCTTTACTTGATGTCATGATCACTGACATATGAATAGAGATTATTGTGTCTACACTCTAACTCATAAGGTCTACACTCTAACTCAGTGTAACTAGCTTTACTACATTAACCAACCACAAAAAACACAATATTATCACCCCCCAACCCCCTGTCAACAATAACAAAAATAACACAAACACAAAAAAACAAACACCAACCACTAGCTTTAATACATGTTAGCACTGACACAAGCAAAAACGAATAATGAAAAAAAATAAAAAAAAAAAAAAAAAAAAAATATTATTGTGTCTACGCTGTAACTCAATGTAGCTATCTTTATTACATGTTAGCACTGACACAAGAAAAAAGATTATTGTGTCTACAGTCTAACTTACTGTAACTAGCTTTACTTGATGTTATCACTGACATATGAATAGAGATTATTGTGTCTACACTCTAATTCAGTGTAACTAGCTTTACTACATGTTAGCGCTGACACAAGAAAAACGATTATTGTCGCTACACTCTAACTCAATGTAGCTATCTTTATTACATGTTAGCGCTGACACAAGAAAAAAGATTATTGTGTCTACAGTCTAACTTACTGTAACTAGCTTTACTTGATGTTATCACTGACATATGAATAGAGATTATTGTGTCTACACTCTAACTCAGTGTAACTAGCTTTACTACATGTTAGCGCTGACACAAGAAAAACGATTATTGTGTCTACACTCTAACTCACTGTAAGTAGCTTTAATACATGTTAGTACTGACACGCTAAAAATATTATTGTGTCTACGCTGTAACTCAATGTAGCTATCTTTATTACATGCTAATTTCTTTCCAATATTTTACAATTTTTGAGTTATCAAATTTTATATGGAATTACCCAGCCAGAGGTGCTTGTAAAATCTTGAAGAATGGTGCCACACTCATGGCACATTACACTATGTAAGTTGCAGAATGGCGCGCATCACTTGAGCAATGTTTTGTGCTATTAGGAGGAGGAAATAATACAGATATGGTTTAACGATTCTGCAAAACCTATTTCGCTATTTTGCTTTAAATTTCTATTTTATTTGTGATTCTTCAGCTTTTGCGTTGTTCTCTATTTCGTCCTGTTTTATCCTAAACAGTGGCTCATAATGTTAGTTCAACAAAATTACAATGAACGATAGGAACGGTTCAAAAGGTGAATATTTACAACAAAATTGTGGTGATTTATGCGGCGTTCACGTTATAATATCTCCGCTATTTGGAACGTTTGTCCCCTTGTTCTCGCAACCCTACCGTAAAAACAATCAGGGTGACACGCATACTGTAAATCAATTGCCGAGGTTGTACGACACACTCCTAGCAACTATTTTTTCTTTACAGTATCACACACACCCTTAGCTACTACTTTGGCGCGAATTAACTGTAACATACATCGTATATCACTAATAAGTTTGTAGTCAAATATGATTAGCATGTTTTGTTAAATTATAGTTTAACTGTTCCATAAAAACGCACAGCGTCTGTGGCTGATGCGGTTTAAAAAAAAAAAACTACACAAAATCGAAAAAATTAGTCAAATGTGATTAGCATGTTTTGTTAAATTATCGATATTTTATCTGTTCCATATGAACGTTCATGAAATATTGCCTACAGTTTGCCTGACACTATGTGGTGTACAAAGGTTCCAAATATTAAAGACATTATAACGTGAACTTCGCATTAGCACAAAATCGAAACAAAACCATACCGTTGTTTCCTCCGTTTAACAACATACACAATGTGGGGTTAAGTCAATAAAACTTCCGTGTTTAATGAGTTAAATAATCCAATACTCACGAAACCTTTACTTTGTCAAAATTTTGAAAATTTCACTTTTTTGAGGGTATTTTTTAAACTTTGGCTTGTGGTTCGAAAACAGCTGCTCTGATAGAAAAATGTACAACGGCAAAGTTGTACTAGCGAATCGATAAGTCACGCAGTAGTTATAACCGAAAATGATTTGTGGCCCAAAATGTCCAACTCGCGTTGATTTGGTGACAATTTATTTAAGAAATTATGAGATAAGGCAATGTCCAACTCGCGTTGATTTGGTGACAATTTATTTAAGAAATTATGAGATAAGGCAACCAACCGCGAGGGACAATATTAAGAAATATACGAAGCAATATCAACTGGGACAATAAAAAAAAGAAAAAACCCAAAATCGCGTTGATTTGGTGACAATTTATTTAAGAAATTATGAGATAAGGCAAAAAAGCAAACTGCACATCTACATTTCATTGTACCGCGTATCGAATGCGAATTTGTAAAAATCCATTTAAGTGCTGAAGTGTTATACCACGACCAGACAGACAAAAAATTTGGCTAAACTATGCGCTGTTTGAGGAAGCTCGGTTCGCTATGCTTGTTCCGTTTCAAATAGTCTGGAAAACGTCGCAGACCAAGTCATATCACAGCGTATATAATAATGTAATGATATATGTGTAAAAATGTTTGTGAACGTTCATAACGCTGATTTAGAATGTTATATGTATATGTATACTAAGCATCTCGGTCGACGAATTATTAATTCCTCTTAAAAATAGGCACTTTAATGATGCTTGAAAAAATAAACAAGAGTAAAGAAAGAAAACCCAGAATCAAAGACCTAAATGACTAGCTATGTAATAACTTCAGCAATATATATCAACCGCCAGAAGATATAAATGAGAAACGAACAGAAAATGGACCGTCGACATCGAGACTTTCAGGTAGGACGTAGCCAAAAGTAGTGAAAGGCAAAACTAGAGACCTATTTTTGATGCAAAATGGCATATTGCGTTATTCTTTTTTGATATAAAAAATTGCGTATTTTCTATAATTTAGTGCAACAATGGCCCAGTTGTAGTTGGGTGATAATTTTTATGAATGAAATTTTTCTCCAGCAACTTTTTACCATGGGCTATTATTATCAATTATAATGAAATTTTTTGTAAAACCTTGTAAAAGGAAATTAATATTTTAAGTTTCCTCAATTTATAAGGTACATTTCTTTCCTGAATTCTCTAAACTTCTGAATAATAGCCGCAACCATGTTCCCAGAGAGCCGGAATTTCTGATGCGCACCGATTTACCGACGGGTGATCGCATAGTCCAAGCGTTGTGCTGTAACACTTTTCACCTGAAACATATAATCACAAAAAATTAAGTTAAATTTGCTCTTTCTCTTTTGCAGATAGTTTGGAGTGAAAAACGATTTTGACATTGGGGAGACAAGCTTTTGGGTACCAAATGTTCTGTATTAGTCAGCAACAGCCTACTATCAAAAAATAATTGTTCAATTTACGTTTTTGACTATTTCCTTCCTAAACTAATGTACATATTGTACAGTCTTGAGCAAACTATTGCCGCTGCGGCTGACTGAACGTGGATCGTTTTGGTGTTAACCCTCGTACGCTGGCCACTACGACATCAGGGAGCTTTTGCTCGGTTTCTTATGTAACTTTACATAGTGAGCAAACAACGCACGCTGCAAGGTATACCCAATCAACGCATCGCTTTACAATGTACCCAATGACAAATGTGTCGGTTTACGAACTAAACGGTCATATCCTTCCAAATTATACGGCCATTGTGCTTTTTGTTCTTTAGAACGATAGTTTTATTAACGTGATTTCAACAGTGTCGTTTCACGGGATAAGCATCGCGTCAAAAATCAATAATGCATCGGAAACTTTGCTCAGAACAGAAGTTATATATCAAATCGTGGGAGCATGTCACCTTTAGTAGCTGAACGTTACATCGTTAAAAACAAGCACAGTTCAGTGCCGGGCACTCGGGGGCTCCGACTTAGGCATACGCTTAGTATATGCTCATATCAGGACTTTAGAATACATGCACGAGGTCCGAGGTCCTATGGGGCATAGCGCGTGTTTCGAAGGGGTTTGGCCGTTGGCTTACCAAGAGGTGAAGTTCAGTCGTTCGGGGAGGAGGAATGTCAGGGAGATAAATTGAATTTCTGGAACTCGAAAATGTCATATGATTTCGTCAATTTCTTCCCATATTTTCAATCAATTTTCTCCCAATTTTTGCATATTTTCCTCGTTTGTTGCAAATTTTCGCACAATGTTCGCCATTTTTCTTTTTCCGGATTTTGCCAAGTTCTGTCACTTCTGCTTGCACGCGGGGAGGGGGTGGGGTGTAAAAGCCTCGGCGACCATGTCTTTCTTGAGGAGGGTGTGGCGCTTCGCCTGATGGTGGTTCGAGCGTGAGAGGGATAATCACCGCTGTGAGCGAGAACGTATGAACTTCAGCTTAGTCTTAGGATAAGGCTCAGACTTAGGCTTAATATTTCGAGAATGGCATAGCATACATTTCATTTCAAACGTTACATTGGCCAAAACCGTGTTGTAGCTTGATCAAAGAAGTGATCTGATTCGAATTTTGCATTGACACATGTATGAAGTTGTGGGCTCTGTATTTGGATTTTACTCAGGTGGTGAATATATATTCAATTTTTGTTAATACAATAGTTTTTGTTGTGCTTTCTTAAATAAAAACGCTATTTTTATGATGATATTAGATATTATCTCATCGAAACATGGCAGCAGTGTCGCATAAAATTACTCGATTCAAAAAATACTGGATTTAATTCAATTTTGATTTATCGTTTGCTTCAAAATGACGTCGTTCGCGTTCGGCTTCTGTAGTTGAACTGACCGAATGGGTTATTGATAAACGAATCGCGCAGACTGCATGTCTTAAAACTTTTACCCCATTGCCGAGTTCATAATTGTGTTAAATACTGTGCAGAACTGACTATAATTCATCACAAAAACGATAATTATGATACATACTTAAAGGCCGAAGTATCCAGGGAAGTTCTTAAGGGCCACGAAGTCCGCCGGTCTGCGGCTGCGGAGATTGGTCCGGCCAAATGCGATTGGGGCTTGTCGAAAAGTGAATTTTATTTTTAGCAGAGTTAGAACGTAGAAACTTGGAACACATATATCGCTTCATAGTGGCTGAAAAATAGGGAAACAGTTATAGTAGTTTAGTAGCCATGTGACGTGTCATCGCCAACAGTCGTTGCTTTGCAATAATCGTTTCAATTCTACATTTGTATGCTTTAGCTCCATTTTTAGCGGAGTTAGAAAGTAGAAACTTGGAACATATATCGCTTCATAGTAGCTGAAAAATAGGGAAACAGTTATAGTAGTTTAGTAGCCATGTGACGTGTCATCGCCAACAGTCGTTGCTTTGCAGTAATCGTGTCAATTCTATATTTGTATGCTTTAGCTCCATTTTTAGCAGAGTTAGAACGTAGAAACTTGGAACATATATCGCTTCATAGTAGCTGAAAAATAGGGAAACAGTTAAAGTAGTTTAGTAGCCATGTGACGTGTCATCGCCAACAGTCGTTGCTTTGCAATAATCGTGTTCAATTCTATATTTGTATGCTTTAGCTCCATTTTTAGCAGAGTTAGAACGTAGAAACTTGGAACATATATCGCTTCATAGTAGCTGAAAAATACGGAAACAGTTATAGTAGTTTAGTAGCCATGTGACGTGTCATCGCCAACAGTCGTTGCTTTGCAATAATCGTGTCAATTCTATATTTGTATGCTCTAGCTCCATTTTTAGCAGAGTTAGAACGTAGAAACTTGGAACATATATCGCTTCATAGTAGCTGAAAAATAGGGAAACAGTTATAGTAGTTTAGTAGCCATGTGACGTGTCATCGCCAACAGTCGTTGCTTTGCAATAATCGTTTCAATTCTACATTTGTATGCTTTAGCTCCATTTTTAGCGGAGTTAGAAAGTAGAAACTTGGAACATATATCGCTTCATAGTAGCTGAAAAATAGGGAAACAGTTATAGTAGTTTAGTAGCCATGTGACGTGTCATCGCCAACAGTCGTTGCTTTGCAATAATCGTTTCAATTCTATATTTGTATGCTTTAGCTCCACTTTTAGCAGAGTTAGAACGTAGAAACTTGGAACATATATCGCTTCATAGTAGCTGAAAAATAGGGAAACAGTTATAGTAGTTTAGTAGCCATGTGACGTGTCATCGGCAACAGTCGTTGCTTTGCAATAATCGTGTCAATTCTATATTTGTATGCTTTAGCTCCATTTTTAGCAGAGTTAGAACGTAGAAACTTGGAACATATATCGCTTCATAGTAGCTGAAAAATAGGGAAACAGTTATAGTAGTTTAGTAGCCATGTGACGTGTCATCGCCAACAGTCGTTGCTTTGCAATAATCGTGTCAATTCTATATTTGTATGCTTTAGCTCCATTTTTAGCAGAGTTAGAACGTAGAAACTTGGAACATATATCGCTTCATAGTAGCTGAAAAATAGGGAAACAGTTATAGTAGTTTAGTAGCCATGTGACGTGTCATCGCCAACAGTCGTTGCTTTGCAATAATCGTTTCAATTCTATATTTGTATGCTTTAGCTCCATTTTTAGCAGAGTTAGAGCAGAAAAAATATATATAAGAAAAAAAAAAGTAGAAACTTGGAACATAAATCGCTTCA
The DNA here is from genome assembly GCA_030248225.1 of Trileptium ribeirensis. Lineage (NCBI taxonomy): Eukaryota > Metazoa > Nematoda > Enoplea > Enoplida > Thoracostomopsidae > Trileptium > Trileptium ribeirensis. Next base: position 10,636 of record JASANE010018766.1, read on the forward strand.
TAGTAGCTGAAAAATAGGGAAACAGTTATAGTAGTTTAGTAGCCATGTGACGTGTCATCGCCAACAGTCGTTGCTTTGCAATAATCGTTTCAATTCTATATTTGTATGCTTTAGCTCCATTTTTAGCAGAGTTAGAACGTAGAAACTTGGAACATATATCGCTTCATAGTAGCTGAAAAATAGGAAAACAGTTATAGTAGTTTAGTAGCCATGTGACGTGTCATCGCCAACAGTCGTTGCTTTGCAATAATCGTTTCAATTCTATATTTGTATGCTTTAGCTCCATTTTTAGCAGAGTTAGAACGTAAAAACTTGGAACATATATCGCTTCATAGTAGCTGAAAAATAGGGAAACAGTTATAGTAGTTTAGTAGCCATGTGACGTGTCATCGCCAACAGTCGTTGCTTTGCAATAATCGTTCCAATTCTGTATTTGTATGCTATAGCTCCATTTGTGTAAGACAAGATGCTGCGCCAAGACCGTCAGGTTTGTAGCAATAATTTAATTTTACTTAGTTACTGCTCGTTCACAGAATAATGCGCCCATCTACTGGAAAATTTTTGTTACATACAACGTGTTGTATATAACAGTGTTACACAGGACATGTCATATGTAACTATGTTTGTTGATTTGTATTAAAAAATTGAAATTTTATTTTTGATTTTGAAAATTATTATGGTGCATTTTATTCAATATAGTGCCTATTAAATTCTAGGTATGGTTCTTTCATGACGCCTACCGTTTCCTAGAACATGATGTAATATGCGAGCAATATCAACTTTGAGTTCAAAAGTTACAGGGTTGAAACGTGCATTTAGGTAATTAATATCCGTTATTACCTAGAGTAAACCGATAATTGGCACTCTACAGTAGCTTAATGAGCGAATACCAAGTATGTCGCTATCAGTACCCTAAGTCTAAGCCTTATCCTAGACTTCACAATTTATATAAGGCTTAGACTAAGCCTAAGACTAAGTCGGGGGTCAGCAGCCTCCCCTAGCGCCCTGTTATAAGCTGTTATTTCCTCAAAACATATATTTCCATTCATTGTCGATAACTATACAGGTTTTCTGTACATGAATGCCCGATAATTAAGCCATAACCTTCGCCGCAGTCAGACGATGAATTGCACCATTCCGGATCTGTCGTGCAACCGTTTGGAAAATCACTGACATAGCCAGATTCACATTTGCACCAGCCTCGTTTATCAGGTGGAGGTCCCGCGAACGCTAAAATATAAAAAATGCACAATTATTTAATTGTATTTAGCCACAGAGCAATACGTAACTGAACGAAGTAG
>JASANE010018767.1:0-11786 GCA_030248225.1 Trileptium ribeirensis
GGGCCGGAACGAGCCTGTTACATTATTAGTCAATTTATTTGTGTACTTTGTTTTTAATTTATTTAATTTATTGTTTGTTTTCGTGGATTTTAATTTTTAATTGAGCGATTAACTACCACGCGCATAAAAGTGTCCACGAAACTTTTGCGTCTCATTGCGGCCATTCTTTTGTGAAATAGTATAATGAATTATCCTTATCTAGAATGCTGTGGTATGGTACAAGAATACGTATTTCTTTCGAATTTAGTGCATTAAAGGCCCTACTATAGTTGGGGATTATAAACTCTTTGTTTAACATGCTGAAGTATGCAATTTTGTTCTCTGCAATAAACTAAAAAACTGTTCTGGGTATTTTCTCTTTCAGAACCCAAAATCTGGCCTAACCAAGTCGATTTTGCCAACATATCTGACCGAACATCTGATCGTATTTTGGATCAACTTTTCTACACGCCAAACAGGTCGTCGTCGTCATCAAACCCGATCGTTGTGATATTCCTTCCACATGGCCCTGTAATTTGGGACGTTAATGAGGGTGACAAAATATTCAAGGACCAAGGTTGCTTGGTACACAACTGCCGCCTAACATCTCGCCCGGCAGACTACTTTGATGCTCACGCTGTATTATATCGGCAATTTATTGCCAGGCTTCCGCCACGTCCTGCTGGACAAATATGGATAATGTATTCCTTGGAAAGTCCTCACAATACACCGTCGTACAATCGCCCGGAATATTTTAATTCAATCAACTACACAGCAACATATCGATGGGATTCCGATATCGTTTCGCCATATGGTAAATATGTTACACAGGCGACGATTCGAAATTATAATAATTTAAAACAATTTAATAAGTTGACTAGAAAGCATATGAAAAATTTCAAGAGTACGAGCGATCACCACCACCACCGCTACCAATTACCACACCATTCCGCGAACAACCTGTTCCGACATCGACGAAATATAACAGAACACATCAGTGCTAATAAATCAAAAATGGTCGCTTGGTTTGTGTCAAATTGCTTTACATCGAACAATCGCCTACATTATGCAAACGAGCTTGCAAAATATATCGAGATTGACATGTATGGAAGCTGTGGAACACTCATTTGTCGCCGACATAATCCTGAATGCGACCGACGTCTTGTTCACGACTACCGATTCTATTTATCGTTTGAAAATTCGAATTGTATCGACTATGCGACGGAAAAATTTTTCGATGTTGCACTCAAGTAAACGCGATTTATTTGTATAAAGGGGTAATTTTGAGTACCAAATTTAATTTGGGAATACATTTCCTAGTAGTGCTTGTATGTTTACGGAACATTTGGTAAGACGGTAATTTTGAGTACCAAATTCAATTTGGGAATACATTTACTAGTAGTGCTTGTATATTTGCGGAATATTTGGTAAGACAGTAATTTTCAGTACCAAATTCAATTTGGGAATACATTTCCTAGTAGTGCTTGTATATTTACGGAACATTTGGTAAGACGGTAATTTTGAGTACCAAATTCAATTTGGGAATACATTTACTAGTAGTGCTTGTATATTTGCGGAATATTTGGTAAGACAGTAATTTTCAGTACCAAATTCAATTTGGGAATACATTTACTAGTAGTGCTTGTATATTTGCGGAATATTTGGTAAGACAGTAATTTTCAGTACCAAATTCAATTTGGGAATACATTTCCTAGTAGTGCTTGTATATTTGCGGAATATTTGGTAAGACGATAATTTTGAGTACCAAATTCAATTTGGGAATACATTTCCTAGTAGTACTTGTATATTTGCGGAATATTTGGTGAGACGGTAGAAAATCAATTCGAAATTAGGCAGGATTGGAATCATTTTCTTTTCGCATTTTAGAATTATTGCTTAATGAGATCATTTTGGAAATTAGTCTCTCCAGGTTTTGCTTAGTTGGGTACCAAAATTCCACACTTTGGCCCTGCATATTCCGGTAATAAAAATTTGAACTGTATTTTTCATCTGAGAAAGGTTGTTATCAAATTTTTATATTTAAAAATATATCTCTAAAAATTAGGAAAGTTCCTGTACCTACGGCTTTTATGGTCGCTGCACAACACTTTGTAAAATGTAACCCACACAATTTCTATATTGCAGGCGCACTTCCGACTTTATTCCAAAGATCATTTAGAAATATATATTTTTTCTTACTATTATTTGAATCAAGCTATCGACTATATCAAAAATACGAATCGCTACCCGAGCCATGGCCCATGCATCGTTGGAAACGTTGGCTCTCTCTCGACACGAGTGGTGATACGGTTTCCACCTGTTTTGGTTTCTGACGTCGCAGTTAACATTATATAAAATAATCGTGACAGCATCAGTCGCTACCCAAACCGTGGCCCATGAATCTTGGGCACCGTTGGCTCCCTTTCGATACCATTGCCGGCGCTATGTCCACTTGTTTTATTTTGTGAGGTGGACAACTAAGCTGGTCTGCAATAATAAGAATCGGCGTCATATTTCTGCAGCATATTTGGCCTTTATTACCGAACTTTTTGGTCTCTTATTTAGGCAGTTAAGTCTTTGGTTCGGTTTTTCGGAATATGCTCATTATAGCACATAAAGGAAATAATTAAAGTCGCTTTGTAGTCAATGACAAGCGGCTATAATAACATGTCTCAAGTGTTTATGTGCTGAATTTAAGGAATGTTCCTGTTTATTAAACTTTGGTTGCCAAAATAGTCTTCTTCGAAATATATATTTAAATTAAATCTATTTCCTGTGTGAAAAGGTTTTGTCAATGTTCCAACGATGAATTGAATCTCAGTTAGGTTCGCCTATTGATAACAACAACAATCAATCGCAAACTGGGGTTATTATTATGTCTTTGTAGATTAAATGGTTCATTTGGAATTATTGAATTTCCGGAACTATTATAATAAACTTTACTCGGCGATGTAAATAGCTGAAAACATTATATAAAGGAAACGAAATAGATAATGACTATGTATGGCACAACAAGATAATAAGCTCAGATGTAAAGAACATAATTTATTTGGATTGAAAATTGCTGTGGTACTGATCTCCGTTTCAACAACTTTTCGACCTGTACCAGGTAAAGGACTAATGGTATTAGCTGGAACCTAGTGTCACCGGGAACAATGACCCTAGTACGCATGCTACGCAAGTGTGCGGTCTCGGAGAGATAGAAGAATGAGACGTCATGGCAAGGATCGAACACCCGACGTTACGTCCGAAGGTCTTAAGCGTGTTCACACGTTCAAACTTTTTGCTCAAATTTTGAGCTCAAAATTTGAACAAATTTTGATCAAAATTTGACAGTAATTTTTAAAGAAAAATGGCAATATTTCAAAGTTTGCGATCAAAATTTGAGCTCAAACTTTTTCACGTAATACCTCTCGTCCATGATTGGTTACAGGAGTATTCTTGAAAAGTGTGAGCAGTGTTCACACGTTCAAACTTACCAAAAATGCAAAACAGATGCTTTCAAATTTTGATAAAAATTTGAGCAAAAAGTTTGAGCGTGTGAACACGCCTTTACGCTCTCCCAATTGAGTTACTGGGCCATTAGCTACCATTTATTAGTATACATAAAGTATCCGATACCCCCTGAGCCAACAGGCTTTAAAGATGTATGCTCTGATTAGTATGTGAACTTATAATATATGAAAATCGGTCCAACATTTTTTCATGAAGTAATAAGAAATTCATTATATACAAATTTTATTCAAGGCCACAATAAGTTTCTCTGCTTCACTCTGTAACTTCTTCAAAATGGTCGGGGGTCCATTAAGTCAAAATTTTAATCAAGGCCACAATAAAATAAGTTTCTCTGCTTCACTCTCTAAGTTCTTCAAAATGGTCGGAGGGCCCATTAAGTCAAAATTTTATTCAAGGCCACAATAAAATAAGTTTCTCTGCTTCACTCTGTAACTTCTTCAAAATGGTCGGGGGCCCATTAAGTCAAAATTTTATTCAAGGCCACAATAAAATCAGTTTCTCTGCTTCACTCTCTAAGTTCTTCAAAGTGGTCGGGGGCCCATTAAGTCAAAATTTTATTCAAGGCCACAATAAAATAAGTTTCTCTGCTTCACTCTGTAACTTCTTCAAAATGCTCGGGGGCCCATTAAGTCAAAATTTTATTCAAGGCCACAATAAAATCAGTTTCTCTGCTTCACTCTCTAAGTTCTTCAAAATGGTCGGGGGGCCCATTAAGTCAAAATTTTATTCAAGGCCACAATAAAATAAGTTTCTCTGCTTCACTCTGTAACTTCTTCAAAATGGTCGGGGGCCCATTAAGTCAAAATTTTATTCAAGGCCACAATAAAATCAGGTTCTCTGCTTCACTCTCTAACTTCTTCAAAATGTCGGTGGGCCCATTAAGTCAAAATTTTATTCAAGGCCACAATAAAATAAGTTTCTCTGCTTCACTCTCTAACTTCTTCAAAATGGTCGGGGGGCCCATTAAGTCAAAATTTTTTTCAAGGCCACAATAAAATAAGTTTCTCTGCTTCACTCTGTAACTTCTTCAAAATGGTCGGGGGCCCATTAAGTCAAAATTTTATTCAAGGCCACAATACAATCAGTTTCTCTGCTTCACTGTCTAAGTTCTTCAAAGTGGCCGGAGGCCCATTAAGTCAAAATTTTATTCAAGGCCACAATAAAATAAGTTTCTCTGCTTCACTCTGTAACTTCTTCAAAATGGTCGGGGGCCCATTAAGTCAAAATTTTAATCAAGGCCACAATAAAATAAGTTTCTCTGCTTCACTCTCTAAGTTCTTCAAAATGGTCGGGGGGCCCATTAAGTCAAAATTTTAATCAAGGCCACAATAAAATAAGTTTCTCTGCTTCACTCTCTAAGTTCTTCAAAATGGTCGGGGGGCCCATTAAGTCAAAATTTTATTCAAGGCCACAATAAAATCAGTTTCTCTGCTTCACTCTCTAACTTCTTCAAAATGGTCGGGGGGCCCATTAAGTCAAAATATTATTCAAGGCCACAATATAATAAGTTTCTCTGCTTCACTCTCTAACTTCTTCAAAATATTCGGGGGTCCATTAAGTCAAAATTTTATTCAAGGCCACAATAAAATAAGTTTCTCTGATTCATTCTGTAACTTCTTCAAAATGGTCTTGGGCCCATTAAATCAAAATTTTATTCAAGGCCACAATAAAATAAGTTTTTCTGCTTCACTCTCTAACTTCTTCAAAATGGTCAGTCGGCCCATTAAGTCAAAATTTTATTCAAGGCCACAATAAAATAAGTTTCTCTGCTTCCCTCTGTAACTTCTTCAAAATGGTCGGGGGTCCATTAATTCAAAATTTTTTAGAATATACAGTTTTTGCTTAATTATATAGAGGTGCAATATGTTGAAATTTCTTTTCATGTAAGAACCACAGCGAACACAAATTTTAAGTTGAAATATGTATTTTTAACTACCATAGATATTAGGGCATTGTATCGGTTAATTAAGATCACATTGCTAGTGCAAATATTAATCAATAATCTAAATATAATTTAGGTTATTACAATGTACCTACAGGTTTTCGGATTGTTGAATACGATAAAAGAAATATTTGCGTGGTATGCATCAAATAAGGCAAGTGTTGGGCTCCTACAACGTAAAATCTCTCATTCAAAATGTTTTCGGTTTTTTGTCATTGCAGAAAGGAATAAAGGTACCTACGGTTTTGATATGCGATCAAAACTGCCGCAGATTTGCTATTAAAGCATTGCCGGTGTATTATGGTTATCATGGGCTTTAAAAGAATTCAGGAGTTTGACAACGACGAAATGGTCATTGATCGCAGAGCATCCGCGCTTACATCGTTTCCCACTCGCGTTGCGAGTTGTACAAAATAAAAATAGTAAAATTTTCATGACTTTTGCCTGATAATCCTATGTGTATTCTCATATTCATAATATCGCAGATCTTGCAAAATTCCTGCAAACTAAATTTATTTTGCTGATTTTCCATTTGACATCAAGGAATTAACTTCTCATTTTGCACGTTTTATTCAGTTGTACTTTACTTGATGTATATCAATCATATTCTATTCCTGAAGATGGGAGAACGCAAGTTCTCTGATCTTTGACTACTGAGAACTAGAGTGATAAATCCTCGTTTTGTCGAACAAACATCTTCTATGGTTCGCCACGACGATAAGCTCAACGGTATTAAGTTTACTTGTATGTACGTATGATTCAACTCTGATTTCAGGCAAATATGTAGGATGTGCCTTGTTAAAAGCACATTGCCTATTACCGTCTGTCCATTATTAATATTGTTACTTAAATATATGATACATCATACATGCTCGAGGTCCAAAGTCATAGGGTGTGATCGGGTTTTGGGGAGGGGGGGTTAATTTGGCTGGTCGACGGGCAGGGTGTGGAGGACGTTGGCGCCTACTTCCCCTACACCCATGAGCATGTTTGATATTACATTGTCTATATCCATTGCAGACACAACGTGATCCCCGTTGTAATGGGTGCTCGGAAGTCAGACTACTCCCGAATAGCTCCGCCACACTCGTTTATCCATGTCGACGATTTTGACTCACCGGCAAGTCTTGCCAAATATCTTCACTATCTTGCTCAAAATTCAACTGCTTACAACGAATATTTTGCCTGGCAGCTTTCAGGCGGCCGTTTTATTGATACCAAATTTTGGTGCCGGCTATGTGCCGTACTGCAGGCACCAATCCCAAAAATATATTCAAGTTTGGAAACATGGTGGCGTCCAAACGGTACGTGTATGTCGAAGAAAACAGCGAGATGGTCGGATTATCCTACAGCTTTATCGTATCCAAATTCTGACAATATGACTTCTCCACCAATTGAATCAAGTAACGCTGCTAGCCAGACGTCTGAAACGAAACCGAAAACATCGACACAAAATGTATTCCAGAAAATAAAGAAACACTTTTACAATGTAATCCTTAAGATAAAGTCTTCTTTAGGCAGTGGGTTATATCCTTAAACTTGACACCACTTGGATTTCAATTTATTGTCTTCATGTCGCACACTTATTGTGTCTTATGATGCTTCTTCTATTTTAAAATTTCATCAAATTTTCATTGGGATTTTTCTTATATTAAGGATTCATTAAAAAAACATGAAATGACTTATTTAAATAGTGGTTTTACCTTCTACATTTTACTGGTCATGGAGAAATTCGAAATTCCATATTTATATATCACAGCCGTTTTTGCAGCAAAACTAATCCCTTACTTCATGAATTTGTTTCCATTTCGAATAATGTTGAATACTGTTTTGGCACCGGCCGGAAAAGCCGGAAAAATGAAATTGAGCCCTTCAAGAATCAAAATAAGGCAATGATATATGCCAGCAATACATTAAGACATTAAGAACAACATCGATGATTTTCGATCCACATCAAAACTACAATGCCCTAAATTTATTTATCCTATGACCAAAAATCGCGTGGAATTATAAGAAATTTACAAATCCCAACTTGTAAACTTGGGAATTTGGAGGACGTGCCTGATGTCCTCAGATCATAACATGAAACGCAAGCCTTATTGATTTTACATCTTATTTTATTTCAACTTGAAATAAACGCGAAAAAATAATGTTTTAGGTAAACATAATTGGGAATCGACTTCAAATTTCGGATGTTTTACGTTGGAATTAAACGATAATAACCATTTCTCAAACCTTATAAAATCGAATAAATATAAAAATGTTAGAAAATAGTTTAAAATGAGAAATCCTTATTGTGTTGATACCGGTATCATGTCTATTTTATTTACACTAGGAAACACTTTATCATTTTCTGATTCGGTTTAACGCCGGCTATAATAACCTGTTGCTGTTTATGATCTTTTACAAAGGAACAACTACAGTGTATATACACATTTACAACAGTTTACTCACATGTTTTGTGAAGAACAATAATTGTCAAAATGCAATTTTTGTTGCACAAAGTCTAACTCTAGAATTTTAATACACAATTTTATATAAGTTTTCAACATATTTTTAATAAAAAAGGGAGAAGAAAAAAAGCGGACGACTAAATTGGAGATTGTGGGCCATCACCGACATTTATTGATTCGACTACCCAAAAATGTTTTTATTGCACAATGTCTAACTCTAGAATATTAATATACAATTTTCGATAAGTTTTCAATATATTTTTCGTAACAAAAAGTAAAAGAAAAAAGCGGACGACTAAATTGGAGATTGTGGGCCATCACCGACATTTATTGATTCGACTAACCAAAAATGTTTTTTGTTCACAATGTCTAACTCTAGAATATTAATACACAATTTTATATAAGTTTTCAACATATTTTTAGTAAAAAAGGTAGCAAGAAAAAATAGCGGACGACTAAATTGGAGATTTTTAGTTATTATTGGTCGATTCGACTAGCCACTGTTCTACAGTAATGTGTGTCGCCAAGTTCATCGTAATTAAATGAAAGGCATACCCATTACCAAAACTATAGCTGATAATAAATAAACAGTGTTTTAACTCTGTGTTGATTTTACGTAACTGCAACAGTTCAGTATCGTGAGGGAATCGTAACACGTTTGCTTTATTGGTGGTGAACATGTAGAATTTATGCTTTATAAAAGTTTATAGAAATTGTCTGTGATTTGCAATATATAGTATAAAACAACAAGCGATACTTTCGTGCAAACACATTCCATCTATTAACTGATATATAGCCTTCCATGCGCTGACACCACCAGCGCAATCACCCCATTCAGTAGTGATTTTTCTTCAAAAAGTTGAAATCAACGATAAAGGAATTCTCGTTTTTTGATAAGTATATATACAAAAGGCCTATTAATTAATGCGCCAACAAATATCAGAAGCGTCCGAAAACGCTACTAAAACTAATATCGTTATTTTGGGCTAAAACTAATGTGAGTCACTGCTTATGATCTGAGAATGTCTAACCTGATCTTAGTTGGCTCAAGTCTCTGTACTATATATGTTTAGCTGTGAAATTCATACTTAGCCTGTGCTAGTTCTACATTGGAAGACATGGTGATAAGGTGACATGGTGAGCGAGCAAAAACACTACTAAAACTAATATCGTTATTTTGGGCTAAAACTAATGAGAGTCACTGCTTATGATCTGAGAATATCTAACCAGATCTTACTTGGCTCAAGTCTTTGTACTATATATGTTTAGCTGTGAAATTCATAGTTAGGCTGTGCTAGTTCCTACCTTGGAATACATGGTGATAATTGGATTTCAGACCAAAAACAACTCAACATAGTGCTCAATTCGAATTTTCACAGTTTATGTAACTTCAGACTTTGAGCATTAACATGATACACGTAACAGCTTATGTGAGATAACAAAAGAATTTCATACCCATTTTGGCCCAGCATCCTGTAAAAATCAATTCGTTGGCATCTATTACGTCAGTATGGCTGTCAAGATGCATACATCTACTTTTCACAATAAGTGTTGTATACAGTACCTACTTAAATATTCAGTACAAAGCGTAAATAAATTTTAACAGGAACTGTGTTTACAAAGCACATGTAGTTACAGCTGAACATCAATTTGGATAGTATCACTTTCTGACAATACAGCTACATTGAATTTTGCTTAACCACAACGTTTACCTTCATAAAAGAAGTGTTATGTGTCAAAACAGAAATAATGGTTACAGCCGAATTAGCTACAAGATATAAATTAATGACCGTTGGGTGGCTAAATATTTTGATACTGATCATGCTAGGTGTCACGCCAGGCTTTCCTTGAAATAATATATTTTAACCTCATTACATATTCTTGCGTCCAAACATGTTCAGAAGATGACTTTGCGCTCTCTGAACTTTTCTTTTAAATTTGCTAAGATGTCATGTACACTTGGTAATATATTTAACTGGATAACATTTTGATTAAATTTTCTATTTTGTCTTAATATGAGGGCAAAACTGATTAATGGACTCTAGCAACCAGGTTTTTAGATTGTTCCAATGATGAGACTGGGCAGTGCAATGCAATATGAGTAGATAATACATAGTCTAAAGGCGTGTTCACACGCTCAAACTTTTTGCTCAAATTTTGAGCGCAAAATTTGATCAAATTTTGATCAAAATTTGACTGTGATTTTTAAATGAAAATTCCGATATTTCAAAATTTGAGCTCAAAGTTTTTCAGGTAATACATCTCGTCCATGATTGGCTACAGGAACATTCATGAAATGTTTGAACTGTGTTCACACGTTCAAACTTGCAAAAAATGCAAAAAAGTTGCTTTCAAATTTTGATCAAAATTTGAGCTCAAATTTTGATCCAAATTTGAGCAAAAAGTTTGAGCGTCTGAACACGCCTTAACTGAATACGACAGCATAAACGCATGAAACATCATTCACACAGAGAAACCAGTGAAAATATACACATATTTGATATAGCTTATGAATTATCCTTGTGCGTGCGGCATTATATATATATTAAAATCGTATGCACGATCAAATCAAATATCTTATACATCACCATGCTGTGGGAACGTCGTGAATATACAGATAGTTTAGTTGATTTGATTTTTAAGGATAATTTTTATGTTTTGCAATAATTACAATCGGAACTTTGAGACATCTGCACGCCATTTACAGCATACAGAGAAGATTTGTATATTGGAGAATAGGCGATAAACATTAAAGCATCGATGGAAAAGCCGTAATTCTCTAACGGTCGGCAGCTATAAATTTTCAGACTAATAATTAATAAACAACCCAACATTAATTAATGATTGTAGTCAGCTGCTATGTAAATCCAAAGGTGATAATGTTTTTACCTAAAATAGTAAGGACAATGGTAGCGCAATTAAGGTACGTTTCATACGATGGATGTCCAATTTTAATATTGAATTTATAAATGACAATGACAACAACCAGGTATAATATCTAAATGTTATTCATAGCCACCAAATGTACAAAGCGAAGAAAGCGAATGATTTTCTTTTGCAAAATTTTGGTAAACAGTGACATGTAACAGCCCGAGTTTTACGTGGAATCTTAAACATTCAAAATCCGGCCAGAAGGGCCTCAAATTTGGGAAATAAAGGGCGGTCGGATACCGGTGGAGCGTGGTCCAGGAATTCATTGATATGTCATTGATACTTGTGTGGAATAAAATAAAAATATTGTATCGTATTTTATAACTGTATTATCACGCTCCACCAGCCCGAGGTGCGCGGGGGGGGTGATTTCGTACCGAAACTGAATTAAAATTATACTGTTGAGGTGTCCGATCGATCCCAGGGTTGTTATCAATTCGTAAATGATAACATTGTGCTATTGTATAATTGAGTTGCGGTAGAATGTGGTACGGTTGCGTAGTCGAATCGACCGGGGACAAGGGAGAGAGAGATTTCGCGTTTTATTTCAACCCGGCTGGATAAAGTTGTAAAGTAGGTGCCCCAGGGTCGGTTCCGGTGCGCATCCGTGAACAATAACTATGTTATATATATATGTGTGTGTTCATTGGTAAAAGTAATGTATTTGCTTGGTGCTTCCGTTCGGGTGTCAGGATGGGACGGAGCGTTGTACAAAGTACCCGGCGACAAAAAAAGGCAATTTAGGTTTGTTTTACGATGGTTTGGGACCCGTAAGCTAATCCTGACACGCCGGCGCAAGCTGATATGTGTTTTGTGCGGTACGGGCTAAATGGAATGCTTAAAGTACGGGGTAAAATTTGCTTAACATGGAAAGAGTCTCATTTTAAAGTTGTATCAGTAAATTGAAATTTTGGGGGGTTTTATAGATTTCAAACAAAAGGGAGACATTAAATTATAGTTAGGGA
>JASANE010018768.1:0-46415 GCA_030248225.1 Trileptium ribeirensis
GCTTGTCTGGATTCGATGTGATCGTGTCCGCCGGAATTTCTTCGGGACGGGAGGTTTTGTAGACTGGAGGCACCTAGCCGAGAGTGAAATGGCCTTATTTCCTATTCTCGGGGTCGTTTGGGACAGTTGGGCCACGGGCGATCAGTCCCGGACGCCTTTGCGTCTTCGGTTTTCCTTGTTCTTTTGTTGTTTCTTTGCCTCTCTCTATCGGCCACCTTTTGTTATTACACTGCGTTCTTGCAGTGTATGCACTAGACTGCAGTGCAGTCGACATATTACTGACCTCGTAGTCAGTGTTTTCATACGGCCCTGTAGCCGAGTGGTCAAGATTGTCCGCGCTGCAGCGGGCGTAATTTACTTGTGTAGGATCGAGCCTCAGCTCGGGAATGCCAAAAACCAACTGGGCATACGTAGTACATAGCCTAACGGGCACTCAAAATAAATAGTAAAAAGGAAGGGGTTTTGCACTCGTTCGGCTTGGGGCCTAAATGGTCCGAGCGGGTCACCATTTTTCTTGGATGAGATGGTGCACAAATAAAATTTTTGTTTTAGCGGCGGGGGCACGAAGCGTTTCTCCCGCAACTGCACTGCATGAGCACTGCGAAAGTGCCAGTCGTCGGCTTATTAAACCATGCTCAATTTTGGGCATTGGTCTCGGGAGAAGACCATGTCACTATGCTGTAGCGAACAACGGTAAATTAGATTGTTTTCGTGGCGTATTTCAGAATGCACAAAAATAAAGTTTTAGTATCAAGCCGTCCATACGCGGCATCAGCTGGGGTGAACGAAATTTTGAGTCGGCTGGGGCTTTGTGCCCTCGGTCGCGTGGTGGGGAGTTTTGGGGAAACGGGGTATAGCCTAGCATTGCTTTCGGTCAGTCGTCGGAGAGAAGTGCTTTCCTACTTGTGCTACCTACGACAAATACTTTCAAACTGAAGTAATATCCATGCAAGATTTTATTAGTTCGAACAACGATGTGCCGCAAAACAAAAGCCAAATGAACCAGATACAAGCCCTTAATAACGTTCCCATGGGGAACGGCAAAGACCTTAAGCTCAAGCTTCAGCGCCTAGAATTTGTTCCGTCTTTTGGGGTTCCCAAATTTTCTTAGCTCGAAAGAAGGGAACAAAATTTTAAGGGTTTCCTAAAACCCGACGGAGGCTAGTCCTCCATCCCTAATCTGCATTTCTGTCCAAGCCCAAACACGGCATGAGCGTTGAACAATCCACTAAGCTGTAAATTTGTAAAACGTGAACATCAAAGTAAAACGAGTCCCTACCGGTTCAACTTCTAAGCGTCGGAAAATTTTACCGTGGTCGGCTCAACAAAATTCGATGATCCTACCTCAAGAGCTGCAAACCATGTAAAGCGCGGACCAGAAGCGTCCGGTTTGTTTTGTCTTACCTAAGACCACGGGGAATCAGAACTACTTCGACTTTGGTGCCCACAACCTAATACCTTCCGTGCGATCGCCTAAGATGTCCAAAACGGAACTCGACTAGGAGGTTTTGTCGAGGGGCTTATAAATGTACAACCAGCAGGCGTGTAAAACGGGGCGTCCACTAACGGACGTAATGTCAACCTACGGTATATCGCCTAATGTTACGAACAACTGACTTTCAATGAACAGTCTGTTACAGTCATAGTCGGGGAAAATAAACCCCCACATCCTCGGTTCACGTCCTGACTTACAAAGTTTGATCCGGGACAGCAACTGCTAGTCCCCTTCCGTGGGACGGAAGATGTCCACACGGGTCCTCCAGTCGTCGAATCCCATTCCAAACAGAAAACCAAAGCACGAGAAAGTAAAACAATTGTGAAGCTAAACTACAAAACCATAGCGTCGGAGCCGGTCAGTAGAGTCGACCGAACTCCGCGCTGCCGAAGTCGAACTGATTCGAGTTTCTTGAGCGACATCCCTAACCTCGAAATTTTCGGCTGTAGTTTAGGATGGCGATTTCGCCGCCATCCAATCGCTGTCGGTCGTCGACCGCCCACTTTTTCCAGGTTGTCTCTTTTTGTCCAATTGGAGACTGCTTCCGGGGACTTAAAGTTGACAGCTACCGTAAGCCGTCAGTGTCCTTAAAGAGAGTCGGCTCCAATTAAGTTTGCCGACGTCAAATCTGAGCCCTCCGAATAATCGGAAGTTGACCATATGCGACCTCAATTGCAATCTGTTCAGAAGATTCGAATCTTTCAAGCCCTCACTTCCTGAAGAGTTACATCAACCGACCCATTAGTGCCGGATATGTCGTTAATTGAATTGTCCTCATTAATCGGCAGAACAGTTACTAACGTTTTAAACCATCCCAAAAGACATCGCAATGATCGCTAATCTGTCCGAAACATGCAACTTCCGCAGCTTGATTAGTTCCCGTCAAGTTGTCAATCTGTCCCCATTTGCTGGTTGCCCAATCGTTTCCTCGTCACTTAGATCACCAGCAACATGTCAAGTGAAATGGCCGGAAATTAAATCGGGACATAGTCGAACGAATTGGTCACCAATCGCCCACGTAATACCGGAAGAGCATCATTAATCTATTAAACTGATAAATGGACAATTTGTACTTTGCTCAAGCTTCATCCAATTTCGACGCCATCTATCAATTTCCGCTCGGCGATCTTTGTCGTATCAGGACACCGCCAATCTAAATCGGCTTCATCTCCATGACCCTCGAGCGTGAGGACAACGCAGGATGTCGAGGAAAAGCATCTTTTCAAGCTTGCTGTCTCATAGTATCGGCTTTAAAGCGTCACAGGGGGGGCGTGGGTCATCGGACAGGGTCCCAGCAGGAGTCACAGACGGGGCACTCATCCGGGGAGTGTCTCCCAGGCGGGTATCCCTGGCCGGGTCTCCCGGGAGCTGCTACGGGTCCCCAAACCTACCCCTTTTCTCCATCCCGCTTCTGCGTCCAAATATATACCTATATGTTATATACTTATAAAACTAATAATTTTAGTTAAATTTTATATATAAAATATATTGGTAAATATATATATGTATATATATTTTTTTCTTTTTCGTCTTGTCGTCGTCGCTGTCCTCACGATCGTTTCTGACGGCAGACATCGAGGCGGCGAGGACAAAGCAGCAGCGGATGCGCACGACGAACAACAACGGCGGCCAAAGGGTCAGCCGAGGAGAAACAGAGAAAGAAAACAACAAAGAAAACACGAAAAGAGAGAGAGCGCGAAAAAGAACGAACAGGGAGAGGGACACGGGAAGGGATGGGCCAAGGGTTCCCAGGGGGAATTTCAGTGGGTCGGGGTCAAATTCGTTCCCAGGACGTAAAACGGGTTCAAACGATACCAAACACAAGGGGGGTAGACGAAGTATTGGGACCAGACCCACTCGGGTCAATTTATGTATTGTGGTATAGGGGACTTTGGCGGGCTCTCCCGCGTTAACGGGTGGGCGGAGCGACGCCCGCCGGGTATCGTTGGACTCACCGTCCAACGGCGATTCGAACGAGGGGTGATATCGCTACTGGGGCGGCAGGAGTAAAAACGGTACTAAAATCGTGGCAATTAGAGAGAGTGTGATGGCTACGGTGGGGCGCGTTTGTTGGTCGTCCGGGTTAACGGGGCGGCGGATCGAGACCCGCCGGGTATTTTTGGAAACGTCTCATCGAGACAAATCCAATGAGGGGCGGTTCGCCCATTTTTGGAGTTAGAACTAAAATTTCGGGCATTTTTGGTGCCCCTCATTAATTGTTATTTCAGACTGGGGAACAGTGATAGGTTGTGGCGGGTTAAAGGGAAGTGGGGCGGAAGCCCGCTGTGTATCATTGGACTCACCGACGACAGGCGAGTAAAATAAGGGGTCGCATGTGCGACTTTAGGTTCAGGGATCGGGTACGGGAATGGCGCAAACCATCTAGATCTTATGTCAAACCGGGTAATGTATTTAGGAGTTTATCGCAAGACGCAAGGGCGTTCAAAATCAGCTTGGCACCTACATACATGTACATACATATACTTATATCTCTATATTTTATATGAAGACACCTATCTGCCAACAACCAAACTTAGCGTAAGTAAGGTCGTCGGTTCAATTTCAACGTGTTCCGCTCCCCCATAGTAAGGTTAAAACCGCGTGCGATTTGAGTCATTTCGGCCTCCTTGGAAAGCTCGTGAGACACCCTATCGAAGCATTCTGGGCGGCTGCGGGAAATCTAACCCGGTAGACGGCTACGGGCCGACAAACGGACCCGGCAGCCGTCGTTCCCGGATAACCGAGAATTACCGTACTTCCGACTTAAGCTTTTAGCTGTTCGTTGTTTTCGCGACCACGGCGACGTGTATTATTTAGCTTGCGTAAATTTGATATTTTTGGTTCTGATGTCTACTGGGCCGATGGTTTAGCTTGAATTGTAATGACCTCCTATTCCCGGACGGTCATAATTTTGAAATTTAGTGCTGGGATGCGACGAGTCGACTTCCAACTAAATCTTACAACCATTATTTTCTCCAAACTCCGGTCAGACTGGGCATTGAACGTATTCCCTACCAGTCCCTAAAATTATACTCACCAGTCTTCACGAAATAGACTTCACGTGGTCAAAGCAAAGCATGCAACGGCAAAGCATTATACATTCATACACAACAGATATGGTTAACAAATTAATAAGCGACACAATGGTGTTAACATGACCATGACACCCTGCAGGGTACTTCATGACTTTTTTTGTAACGCGAATCTCCGCAGGCCTTATGGACGCATCCTAAGGTACTTAAAACCGGTGTATCTTAGTCACCATCAAATAGGGATGAAAATGCGTGACTTAAGTGCCAGAATCCTGCAAAAATACGTAACGGGCCGGAACGGGCCTGTTACACGTGCACAAACTGCACACCGTAAGCTATTGCAGCTACAATGTCGTACGAAAACATCATTGTCATGGTATTAATTTATTATGTATAGTGTTGTGAATACCACAAGTTGAGTACAATGGCGCCTGAATAGTGTATTTTTCTACCGCACAGCAGCATTACAGTTGAGAGATTGCTGAATAAAAACTTGCTTATAAATAAATAAATAAAAAAAAAAATATTAAATCTGTCTTTAAAATTGGCTACCTGGAAAAACGGAAGAACATACCGTAATCTACCCAGCACAGCAAGGCCAACTTAACCCTAAAAGATTATCACAGTGTCGGGATATCAAAAGCAGGATCCGGTATTACTACAGTTGCTGGGAATAAGTAGGGATTGCTATATTCAGTGGGAATCTTACAATTTTGTTTATCTGGTTTTAAACGCGTACCCACAAGAAAACTGAAAAAGCGGAGCACTATTTGGACAAACTGCAATAATGGAAAAATAGCGGTAAATGTACCTATGCTGCATCTTATCAAGAACGCGGCTCTTGGTTGCATTGCAGCTACCGTGTTCAGTTGCAGCTCATACTGGTTAACAAGGATTAGGAAAGCGATTCGTGGTGTTTGCGGCAAATTATTTGAGACAAGGCAGCGGCACTCGATAATATTGTAATCGTTGTCTTATTGCATTGCGATTGTATCACTAAATTCGACGATTTCGAAAACTGTTCTGTATATTGTGGCATAACCACTTTTAAATGGCCAATAAATTTTCCAATTGATTTAAATGCCAAATAGCGACGGGTTGCTGCGTTAATGCGCTCGGTAAATAAGCAATTATGCATTATAATTTAGTGATATTTGTTTATCAACTATTGCTGTTATGGCTTTAATTTAGGTTTTTAACGCTGGTTTTAATAGCCGTACAGAGTTAATAACATGTCAGATTGCAACATTTTATGTGGGAATATATAATTTGCACATCAAGTTTGTAGAGACATCTATATTCATTGTATACACATGACAAAATCCAGATAGAAATGACTGTCGCCGTAGGCGACGAAACCATAGGAGCCGCATCCCCTCCCCCGATCATCTGACCCCATAATGTTGTTGTTATCGGGGTTGTTGAATACGACGAAATTAACAGAATTTGCGTTATTTATATGCATGTAGTTATAAACCGAAGTTGCGTTGGTAAATTTCTGAAGTTTCAACATTGCTTGACATTACGTATCAAACGGTGGGTTCTATAGCTCTATGCGCAGAAGTCTATTATGTTGTTCTTAATGAATTTTTATATCTATTGATAGAGGCTCATTAAATTTAAAACTTAGAAGCAGTTTGTAAATTTAGTTGATTTTTTCAATGACGACGTGTCAGTGAAGAAACCAAAATAGCTAGCAGTACTTAAGGTACAGTAGCGTAAGCATTGTCAGTTTTCGCCTCTTTATGCAACATGCTTCTCTATTTGAGATAAATATCTCTAATTCAAAGTCATGCCTGCACAAATTTCTGCAGCAATATTTGAAGGCAGAAAAGTATCGTTGCTGAATTGCGCATATTTTCGAATTGTCGCATTCATGCTGCGTAATAACTATTGCTACAACAATGTTTTCTAGCGTTATATTGTCGCTAACAACTGCATGGTTCTTGACAACTCAACGATTCACAGTAACAACTGAACGGTTCACTTGTACTCCATTAGAGACCTATATTATTGCAGCAGCAATATTTCCAGCTTGTGTTATTGAAAATACTATGTATATTACAACCCAATGCCGCGACAATTGTTACGTTGCGCTATTGTCACTGCAATAGCTTATGGTGTACAGTTCGTGCACGCACTTCTCTGTGAATGATGCATAAAGCTCAACAGGTTCTTCTTTCCCCGCCGATTTCGCGGTGCCCGTCCCACCGCTGTGGTTTCGCTAGATAGTAGATAGATAGGGGTACGGTAGTTTTCGACTAGTCGGAAATGACGGCCGCCGGGTTTGTTTACCGGCCCGTAGCCGTGTAACGGCTTCATTTTCGGGAAAATGACCCGAGTACTTTTCGCTAGGGAATTTCACGGGTTTCCTGATGAGACCAAATTGGCTTTAATCACACAAGGATTTAATCTTAAATCAGAGGAGCAAACACGTTAAATTAAAATTAACAGCCGCTACTTACGCTAAGTTGATAGCGGTCCGGAGTAGGTATAATTTATACATGTATGTATATATGTATAAGTATATATGTATATCTACCTGATTTTCACGCCCCTATGTTTCCTTTTTCCCGCCCCACTGGACAAATTCTCTCTTTTTTGTCCTCGGCGCAGGCCTAATCTTCGAGATCCCCATGCCTCATCGATAGTTTCAGCCGGTTTCGATAAATCATCGCTTTTGTAGTCACTTACTCTGGTGAACCAGGCCGCCCTCAATGGAACCGATAATCTCGCCAAACCGCAAAGGGCCATGGACAACCGAAGAGCGTCGACGGACTTAATTGTACTCTTTGCTCCGCTAGAGGACGGCCGCTGCAACCTCCGTTTTCACGTCCTCAGCGTCCAAAATCGCTTGACTAGCGCCATGGTACCCCGGTCTTTCTTTTTATTCCAGAATTATCGACCGGAATTTTGCACACCCTTGAGTAGTCCACTAATTGGGGTATCTAACGAGCCCCAGCGGGTCTCGATCTGACCAGTCATCACGCTGATATGCGAGTTATCTTTCTGTTTTGCGAATAGCTCATAACACGCTACGAAAATTTGACAGAAAACCCTGTCTGTCTTGCATCATCTCCGTACTCGATCCCTGACTCTAAATGTGCACATACTCGCCTTTTTCCGGCGAGTACAACGATGTACGGCGGGCCTTCGTCCGAGCTCCCGTTAGCCTGCCATAGTCAGTCGAAGTGTCCCTAGTTTGGAATACCAGCTCAAGATGGGTACGAAATACTTGAAATTTTATTCTGGACTCGAAAGTGTGCAAATCGAGCCTTATTGCGTTCACCACGTCAAGAGATCTCCAAGTATACCCGGCGGGTCTCCGTCCTCCCACCAGTTAACTCGGGGCGGCCTGCAAAAGCGCTCCCCAATGTCGTCGACACTCTAAAGTTCGTAGTTTTACCACTTTTCCAAATTATGGCCGCGGTCCGGGGATATCGCCCCTCATTCGAATCGCCTGGTTGTGGTGAGCCTAATGATGGGCCGCGGGCGTCGTTCTGCCCGGCCGTTAGGGCAGGAGAGGCCGCCGAAGTTCTATATATTAACACATGTAAATCGGCCCGAGCGGGTCTGGCCCCAATATTTCGTCTACTCCCCTCGTGTTTGATGCCATTCGGTCCCGTTTTTCATGCTGGGAACAAATCTGACCCCGACCCGTCGGAATTCCCACGGGAATCCTTGCCCCGAGCCCTTCCCGTGTCCCTGTCTTTTTCCTCCCTTTTCCTCTCTCTTTCTCGGTTTCTTTCAGTTGTTCTGTTTTGTTTTCTTTCTCTTTCCTCGACTGACCTTTTGGTCGTCGGCCGTCGCTCGTGTTCGTTGCAACTCGCCTTGTGTCCTCACCGAGTCGACGATCACCACCGGAAGAGAAAGTAAGGACAACAAACAAAAAAGAAATATATAAATATATATTTATACTTTATATATTATATATAAAGTTCATTAAATTTCAGAATTTTATAGAGCATATGACATACACTTATATAAGTATGGACGTAGAAGCGCGGTTGGAAAAGGGGATAGGTTTGGGGACTGGTGGCGGCTCCCGGAAGGCCTAGGGGTGTCCTCCCGGCGAGTGATCCCTGGGTAGGTAATCCGTCCCCGACCCCTGTTGGAGTTCCGTCCGATGACCCACGCCCCCTGGGACGCCTGAAAGCTAGAATATTGAGCCAAAAAAGATCATGACAGGACGCGGTTTCTCGACGTACCGAGATGTCCTCATGCCAGAGGGTCACATCTTATATGGGGATGAAATAGCATTAGCTGGGCGGCGTCCTGGGATATCAAAGACGACGGAAGCAAGGAATTAACAGATCGTGTTATGCGGAGATAATGCATGAGCGGGACATGACATACCAGGTCATCAAAGTGACATTTTAATGGTGCTCTTCAAGGATTGCGCGAATGAGTAATGCCCACATTCTCTGATTGTGCTCTGGTCTCGCTTCCGGTTATCACGTTCGACGTTACGCTGCTAATTTAAACGACTAGGAAATGGTTGTGCAAGCCCAAAAAGGAAACATATTTTTAAGTTGGCGCGAATTAAATGCGTTGCAAATGTTACGTGTCCCGGGATGGATTAACGATCGTTTGTAATATTTTTTGACGGCTTAAATGGTGGTAACTGTTCTACTGATTAATGTCGTCGATTTAGTTAAAGCCGCATCCGGCAATGATGACAGGAAATGACTACTTCAAAGTACATGGTACCGTAGAATATGAGATCGAGATCACAGATGGTCGACCTCCGACTATTCGGAGGGTTCAGGCTTGATGTCGGCAAATTCAATTGAAGCCGACTCTCCCTAATGGAGGTCGATGGTGTACGGTAGAGCTGACTTCCGGAAAATCAGAAATTTGCTGATTGGATCCCAAGGCTAATTCGACAGACCACGACCCGAATTAACTCGCCCGTGATTGGGGGCCAAAAGAAAAGTACACGAAAAGATCGACAGAATTTTCGAGGTTAGGTGTGACGTTCGGAAAACTCGAATCAGTCTGACTTCGGCAGCACGGAGTTCGGTCGACTCTACTGACCGGCTCCGTGCTTTACTGTTTTACTCCATTCTGACGTTTTTGTTTTCACTTGAATTTTCGACTCGGCTTGCGCTTGGTTTTTCGTTTTGTATTGGACAGCGGTCGTCGTAGGCCGGAGTCGGGAAGACTTTCCCGCTTTAGGGCGTTGTCGCCGGACAACGTAAGTACGGGAGGGCGTCAAGTCAGAGGCTTGAACTTTTAAGTTAGTAGATAGTACGAGCATGGCAGGCTATGCCCATAGCGTTTTGTAGTTGATCGTAGCTAATGCCCACTTCCCGTGAGCCGACTCGCCGTTGGCCTTCTGGCATACCCACTCGCTCGCCGACGTGCTACACATCGCCTTGACTGGAATATACCAAGTGAGGTCGAGTTCCGATTCTTGTGTGTGGACAGAAACTTCACTAGTCGAAGTCACTCTGGTTCCCCGCAGTCTCAGGTAGGTCTTAAAGCCACTCCAGATGGATACAATGGATCCAAGTTTTACATGACTTATTGAGCTGAGTTAGGGTTGCAGAATTTTCGCTAAGGCCACCGCGGTTAAACTTTTCCCTGGAGTTCTTACGGACTGTACTTAATCTATGTGTTGCGTTACAGGATTACTGTTTGCCGGTTGGTTTAAAACTCTGTAGCTTAGTAGAAGGTTCGGCGTTCATACAGCTTTTGAGGTCGAACGGACTTCAGAACTAGGACGGAAGACCGGGGCTCACATGAGCATCACCGAGTCTAAGGGCTAAATGAAAGCTGATGATTTCATTGCAAGCTAAGAAAATTTGGGAAGGGTAAAGAAGAACAAAATTCTAGGACAGTAACAGCCTGAGCGTCAGCGATCTTGCATCGTTTCGATTTATTCATTCGTGATCTGATAGCTTTCTTGTGTTTTAATATTTCTTCATTTTGTATTATCCAGTATACATACAGGCTTCTATGTACAGTATAAGCACATATTACTTTGATGAACCAGAATACCCTGTTTTGATGCGATCGTGCACTAATTCGAAAGTTTGCGTCGGGCTTTGCGCTTTAGGAGGAGATATTGACGGAGAAAATCGCTGACTGATCGACCAACCGCTAACATCCCAGTCCTAGAGCACGACGCTTGCCTAGGTAGGTGGATGAGTTAAGCGCAAAACATAACGATCGGTAAGCGCCCCCTCCACCGACTGAAACTTAACTCGGTCTGAGGAAAACTTTGGCCTCAGATCGAGTGGGAGCAAAACCCTGTTTTCTGTCAAGGCGAGTTGATCGCGGAGTTTAGCCTTGGTTTTTGTTTTATCCGTAGTTGCCCGCAGGGCTATATACTGAGTATACCCCGATTTGACTTTTTCCTCGTCTCTCTCTTTCTTTTTGTTTTCAAGTTTTCAGATTCGATCCTGCACGGGGGATTTAAGCCCGCTGCAGAATCACCGGTTTTGACCAGTCGACTACGCACGCATAGGACCATCGACTACTATGTCGATGATAATCCGACTGCACGATTTCGATAGTGCAGTCGAGACGTTGTACAACTGCAGCGTAAGTACAACACACTAAGGCAATAGGATAAGTAGTAGAAACAGACATGAGACAAGAACGACAGAAGAAACACAGGAGAGAGAGACACGAGGAGAAGAAACTCCAACCGAAAAAAGGGGCGCAGACGCGTCCGACGGCGAACTGCCTCGTGTCCCTACTCCCCTGAAACAACCCAAGCTGAAGAGAATAAACTTATGAAGCGAACCGACAGGACTACCGAGTTTTGCCTAGGAAGATACGGAACCTGGCAAAATGCGGGCCGACTTTAGACACGTCCGTGCCCCGTACATAAATGCCGAACGGACTACAGGGTGTAGGATAAAGCCCCAACCGTAGCATAGTCTCGACCACCCGCCAAAACGGTTAGGACAATGAGATTGGTTTACTAGGAGATCGCCAAAAAAGGACATAAGCTCGCATCCCACCAAGATGGGTCGTCAAAACATTTAGTGGGTGCGACCCCTCAAAGTGCGCAGAAACGCGCCCCCGGCGACTATGACCTAGTTCAGGGTGCAGTCTACCCTCATATGAAATTTCATCGCTATACGATAATGACTCGTGGATTTCGGTGGGGAGTGGGCCAGTCCAACCTTTACTTAGAATAAAATTGTTTCATTGTAGGTCTATTTTCATGTTCCAATCAAGCCAATTGCAGGGTTATTTAAAAGTCGAGTTAGGAACTAGACTCTGAGATACAGTTGGTGTGCGTCCTCACTTCAAAATAACTATACTACATGCACGGTCGCCCAGCTGTTTAAATAACCGCTGATGAAATTCTAGCACTAGACTCGCCCCCATGGCGGAACAGTAGGAAGACTACCATAGAAATCACGGGCAAATTTGGGGGAGACTAGGAAAGTCTACCCGGCTGATTCGCTTATTCGTAGACCTGTTTTGAATCGTACCATGTTACGTTTAATGTTCTCATATAGGAAATCGATTTGTATCATACTTGAATCAATAACCATGCATTGTCTCCTGTTGCCTCGGATTTGAATCATAACCATGCGTTAATCTGTACCACACTCGGTTTAGTGTTGAAGCACCGACTCGTAACGTAACCGAACGGGTGTGCCAATATACTGTCTCCGCCCCTCATGTTGTAACTCGGTCGCGTGTCCTGGGCCCCAGTATGCTCTGCCTTAAGCCTCGCACACCCCGTAGCACCCGTACCCCGGGAGGCTCTCTTACGGATGTTATCCGTGATCAGCGGTAGCGCCGCGCACTACTGGGGGCGAGCTTCGAAGCGCACCGGGACCCATTCCTGGGCCCATAGCGGAGTCAAGCGTCGCTGAAATTGGGTATCTGGAGAATGGTCGTTACTTGGTCCGATATTTTCCGGGACCGCCCTCGCTCATGCCTCCCTATTCGCCACCCAAATACTATTGGTCCGGAGTACGTTGGCGGCGCTAATTCATTGATTGCTTTTTGAAACCGTGTTTTATCTAACACCTGCGCTATTGTATCCTGCTTATCATCCCATTGTACTACTCATATTGTGAATAAGCTTGAATAAAATCTAGAAAATCAATTCTCGTGTTCCGTGTTATTCAATTGGGAAGTGCGATATGTTTATCCGCACGGACAGGCTGCCGCTGCAAGCCCCGGCTTGCGGGTGAGAATATCCCAAGCCTGAACGTGTAGTGTTTGCTACTGGTCTTACCATCATGGAGTTCAAGGAGTCATTGCGAGAGGAATCGACACAATTATCTATCGGAATCACTCGCGAAAATATCGCACCCAAATTTCAGATAAAATTTATTAGGGAATCTTCATCATCGCATATGAATACTAGGAATTGTCAAATTGCCAAATAGAACGTCAGACGTTAAACTTCCGGGGAATGTCGGAACCCTGTGGGGGCCACATGGGCTACAACGAACCCATAGGGCTAGAACCATAGCTAATCGAGATCAAGTTGAAATTTTTGCGAGAGCTGGTTTCGATGACAACCTCCCTGGGAGACCTCAGTAATCATACCAAAACACTAGACACGTGCGCAACCAATCGGGCGGGGTCCGAACACATCTCGTGAAGTGCGCCTGTGGCCTGCTAAGGTTCATAGCTTCTTGGGTCTGACCAAGAAAAGTGGCGAAATTACAAAATTTGCGGTCCGCCCTTGAGGTTATGATAGCCGGGGTCGTATGGGGCATGGTGTTAGGAAGTTGCGCAATGCAGCTGCGTACCGTTATTACACTAATACTATAAAATTTCAAATATTTTGGAGCTCTGTTGCCATTTTTGATTTAAGATGTTTGTTAATTGCTTTGCCTCAGAATGCGGCTATGCAAGGTATTATTGTTTGCATAGTTGACAAGTACAAAGTCCTGTCGGTTGATCGCATACAGAAGAGACAACGTCTTGTGGTCCTTCTTTTCGTTTGCATTGTAGCTGACACTGGAGATCGGCTTTGCACCCTGGACGACGGAATTGAGCAAAGACTGTCGCAGCGCAATGTTGTGTTGCTGTTGGATTAATTCCCCCTGGAATTTATATAAAACTTATAATATACATCTGCACATTGAGATTTTGCCATATATTTTGAATTGTTTATTAAATAAAACACAACATAATCAACTATTTTTGTCTGTTTCAGCGCGGCACTGTTTTTTGATAATAGCACAAAATTTTTTATAATCTATTAAGGGTTAAAACACATACCATGTATTCGAAATCCAACGGCATTTCGGCCAAGTAAGACGTCGTTTTCTCTGCCTAAAATGAATCTTGGTATGGTGTATATTTGAGCAACTCTTGGTAATGTCTGTTAGTAAAATAGTATAGCTGCTATAGTGATGAGGGCATCAGATTTTGACGCTGAAGCAATAATTTCCTTAAAAATGAAATGACAGAAATGTGATGATACAACGAAGTGACAACGCTTTTCAGTATTTAAGAAAGACGATAAAATTGAACTGAAGCTCTGGGAGTTGCGTTGTGCTGGCTTATAGTATTTCGCCACCCTGACTTGCGTATGCAAACCAGCTTGCAAATACATAATGTTTTGATAAAAGGTTTTAGAAATTGCAGTCTCAAGGTATGTCGTTTTTAGTGCTTTGATTAAAAATAATTTATTTGAAATATATGTATACTTTGGGATTTTACCTTTCAACTTATGTTCGGTGCTACTGCTCAGCTGCGTAACCTAACGACAACTGTATATACATCAAATTGTTTCGCGATATTTCGCGTATAAATGTGCGATTTTGTACTGTACACTGGCAATATTCTAAAAGTAGAAGTTGTAAAAAAGCTAGTCCGGCGCCTATTATCTGCCAACCCGATATATGTTATCTAGTCAAGGTATTTTTAACTAAACTTTTGAAAAACTGTCATGTCAGAATGTAAGTTAAAATGTAAAGCTACAAACAGCAAATCAAATGGCATGCATACGCCATCAATTTAGGGCGTTGAACACGCCTGCTTCTAAAGAGTTTGTAGCTACCATGGTGGTCGTGGGAATGGAAATTCTCATGGGGATGGGATGGGAATTATATTGATTCCCATGGGAATTCAATTCCCATGTGGGAATATTTGGAACCAATTGAAAACTATTTTGTTCGCTCCAAACAATTCACACAAGTGCAAATTGTTTGTCAACATTGATTCACGATGAATCAAGTTAACTACTGAGCATGGCGCATTTCCTGCGCACAAGTATTGCTCAACATACCCATAACTATAGATAGCCACGATGAGAGCCAGCCACGGGCCCAGACATCTGTCGCTAGATACTAACTGGTTTCTCTAGTTTCCGTACAGATGCTGGGTTAATGTATATAAACGTTTCCCCACTTCTAACACTCCACCCAAGGTACGAACTTTTCGCTTGAGACTAGCAACCTGATACTAGCATATCTCATGGCAACATGTCCCCAAGATATAAACATATCTCTTGGCGAATCACACTACCAGGAGCCGAAGTAACCCTTGCAGAAAGCAGCCATGATACTAACGTTTCTTATAGCAATTTATTTTTAACGTACAGCTAGTTCTGTTAGTAGATTTTTTCCCCAATGCTCATCGTCCTCGCTCTCGACATCAGTGCTACGTGTAGCATCCAAAGAATGCAATCTCTTTTGCCAACATTGTTTCAGACTCAGACTTTGCTTTTTTTGCTGGACTACAAGGGCTGAACTGCTCTTCAAAGATAGTTCTGGTGTCTCGCTGGTATTCATTTGAAGCTTAAACAACTGAGTGTCAAGCGATAGATAGTTGAAGGATAAAAGTGTGAATTAGGCCCCTGAATTTCTACGCGGTCAAATAAATTTCGGCACAAATCTGTAACCGAAACCAGAGATTTCAAAAATCCCAGTGATGGAATACTACCAGCAACCGTTGGGTCGTCTTCCCTTTAGAAATAGTAATGATTGTCGACAATAGAAACTAACCGTGTATGATGAAACCACCATGGGGGGGCGGTGGACTTTTCAGGAATTGCCCTGACCAAGTTTTTAGCTTTATCGTTTCGGCGATTGCATAAACTTTCTACTTCGCTAAGTTGGTCTAACAGAGCCATAAGCTGAGCATTAGGTTTTTTTCAAAGACATTCTTGATGCAAGTCGACAATGCGTATTCAGTACATCCGATTCGACCGCCAAATTTGAATTCCGGGCTTTCAAACAGACCATCGAAAGCTGCGCGCATTTTATTCTCGTTGTCGGCACACACGATGAAAAGATGGACGAAATCGTTACCGGGGAAATTGACAGTGTTAATAAGAAGGTCGAGGTGCCGCTGGTCGGGTTGGGTAAATTTTGAGTGAGTGTTCGTTGGACATTTGTCAATTTTGTAACTGAACACTCAGATTGGCTTTTTTACCTCATTCATGCCGTAAATTTGAGGTTAGCCGTTTGTTTCATGCAATAAAGCATTGATCAGTCGATAAGTGTTTTCTGACAAAAATTCAATCCATATCCTGCACGTA
This sequence comes from Trileptium ribeirensis, assembly GCA_030248225.1. Lineage (NCBI taxonomy): Eukaryota > Metazoa > Nematoda > Enoplea > Enoplida > Thoracostomopsidae > Trileptium > Trileptium ribeirensis. Next base: position 16,004 of record JASANE010018768.1, read on the forward strand.
GAATTGATATCTTCTATAATTTAATCTACTCAGCAAGTTTCGATGGACTGTCCACAAAAAGGATTCTATGGGAATTTCCACGGAAATTCTCGTGGGAATGGGATGGGAATTGAAAAGCAATTTCCATGACAACCCTGGTAGCTACGTAGTCAAATTAAAATATATACTGCATGAATTGATAAATTTTGTGGCTTATAGTATTTAGCCATAAAAAATTTCATAATAGTGAGCATGAAAATCAGGTATTGAATGTACGGTCTATTCCCTAAATGTTAGGTATATATTTGAAATGAAACTTACACCGTTCGCATACACATTCGGTGTTATCGATGCAATAGGCGGCAGTTAGCAAATGAAGTTTTCCTCGATATTTTCCGACATTTGATGAACATTTGTTGTAGCACGTTGACGGCGTGCACGGATTTATTCGAACAGGAAACTTTTCAATTTGGATGTCTGGTTGACCTTTACAAACTAAAAATTATAAAATAAACTATAATAGTCTTCAATTTATAACTTTTTACAAGGATCCTTAGCTCTGTTTAGGCAAAGTTTAAACTACTAGATTTTGTAATTACAGCTTAGATCTAAGTCTGCCTAGCTTACCTACAGATGGAACTAGCTGTGCATAGTAAAACTGCATAGATCATTCCGATGCGACCACGGACCTAACTGGAGTTTGCCGTTCGACGGAGAAGAGCCAGAAACGCTAAATAGGTGTTCTGGCGATACTCTGGAGCTTTCAACACAAGTTTGAGCCTTGTACAAACATAGCGCATCCTATCCTTTCCAAGCCTTGAGCGTCATAAAATTTTCAAACACACAGTTGTTGTCACATGTATATATACAAAATTGGATTGCGATAAGTCGCACCAATCGTTCATTTAAAAACATATAGTCAGTATCGTAAATATTTCGTCAAAAACGCTGTTAAAACTGAGTAAACTGCTTATATTACTATAATTTCGCATATTCTCACAGCCATTAAAGATGTGACATTGTTTTCACGTTTGCACACTGGTGTAGCTACATTACAGGAACAGCAATGCGATAACTCCACAACCGACAGTTGTCGCCAGCTCAACCATCGATCGAAGCTTGGTCACGGCAGACGTTTCGGATATGTTTTGAAGCGATAAAACCGAAAGCCAATTTAAACGTTTAGATAGTAATGAGGATAAGCAAAGTGTCATACTTACATCCGTAAACGTAAGGAATGTCTTGAATTGTATTTATTATAATATATGAGCAGAATGTCTAAATATATTAGCTTGAACCATGCAACAACGTTCAGCTGATTTAGTTTGCTCTATTTAAACGGGTCTATGTAGTGAAACGGCACTGAGCTCTACTGTATAAACCTTTCATGGATTAATTTTTTTTGTCTTGGCTTGCTAGAAACATTGTATGGTAGTGTCAGTAGGAAAATGTAGATATAGCTTCACAACTATAATTGCTCTCCGTCACTGTATTCGGTTTTTCTGATTAAATCATCTTTATACTAATATATACTTTATGTTTTTTTGAAACATTTGCATGGTTTTATTTGCAATACAAACTGCGAGCTTCACGTTAGTGTTGCAAAATTTGACCGTACTACTTTTCATGGAAAAGATTAGCATCCATATATATATAGCTGAAAATTGTTTAATAGCCCAATTTAAATTTGCGGCGTTGTAACCGAGGTTGCAGTTTGCGACGTCTAAGCAAAAACTTCTTCACAGTTGAATTCCATAATTTTGCTAACTGAAATACATTCCTTAATCTAAATTCGTATTATTGCGTAAAAAGATGCAACTAATAGGAGTGTGACTGCTGTCACCGTTCACAGCGGGAAAACCAATGGCCGTCTTACGAAATTTGGACGATATCATTAAAATTTTAGGCAACATAGCTTATTCAGAATATACAGTTGCCACTTGAAAATCTAAATAAAGTGTGAAATAAGGGAAATGACTAAAAGCACAACTGAATTTTTACCGAGAAATATGCCACAGAACATTAAAGGCTACAAAGGATTAAAAGTTATTTTGAGATTTGGGAGTTTAACAATAAAAATAATAAAATTTAACGACGTTTGCGGCACCAGGTCATTGCTATACCTGCATTAATCCCGTTACCTGTTGTTAGTTTGACATTTTCTGGCATGACTCCGTTAAACTAATTGCTGGGTCAGTCTACTGTGACAAATGTGACCGTTAGCGGGTTTTCAAGGGAGTTAGGACTAATTGAAAAACAACTATCGCACAAAGATAACTATAAGGACTGTAACGACCTTACATTAATTTTTCAACTCTTATGTTTAATACATAACAATGACTCAATTTCTTTTGCGACGTAACATTTTTACCTGGCTGCAGGCATTTACTGAGGCAAATGGTTCACCTGAACTCTGTTCTGTAAAAGCAATATATTCACTGAGACATGTTCATGTATAGCTATACTAAATCATCAACTATCTCATCAACTATCCATCATCAACATACACAACCATCCCTCAAGATATTGGTCCTTAAAAGACATTTGATTGGACGCCACCATATAATTATTAAATATTATGTGTTTGTCGTACACAATGCAGCGTTTATATAAGCATCGTTAGCGCTGTGTTTACAGGCATATAGTTCAGTAGATCATGTTCAATTTTTAATGTTTTGGCTTAGTGTTCGTCTTTTCTCAGACCATGCTGCTGTCTGCTTGTTGCTGTGCAATGCCAACTCTGGTTACTGAAATGCTTTACAAACCCAACTGCCTGGGTCCCTACGCCATTCGTAAATGGGGTGCGACGCACTTTTCGGGTTTGTTCTCCGATACTTAAGGGCAAACTGAATATTTCTTAGTAATCTATATCACTAAAAATGATATTATTAAGTCTGCATGGAGTCAACATAAATAATATTTCAGGGAGCATAAGTTCGCCTATTGTACAAGTGCGAAGGCAGCAAACATGAATTATGCCTTAAAATGTTCTGCTTTGAGCAAACCTTGTGCTGACACCTGTTGTACATCACTGCCAATATAACTTTTAGCGTTTAACTCATATCAAAAGTGTACCTTGTCGATACTTCTGGCCAGCTAATATGCTCGCTTTGACATGCTCTTCTTGTGAATATTAATGTTTCAGATTATGCAAATTTCGATGTAGCTCCACTTCAGATCAGGCAGTACAACTAGTCGAATTGTTATAACTGCATGTGCTTGTCGTGGACAGTTCTTGTTAGAATTTGCTTTATATACTGTTCTGAATATTTAAGTTGGTGCTGGCCATAATAGCTGTATTCCGCAGTCCGGAAGTATGGAATCGAAACTTTAATTCTGACAGCCATGACGACGTAAGAGATGGTAACGAATTGAATCACATATGCTGCTGCCCAAAATGGTGTGTTATTATTTTGTTGCCTTGCAGAAGCTTAATAATAGTAATCGTACACAGCCTAAAGTTGTACGTACTGTGAAAATTTTAGCTTTATAACAGAAAAAGAGTTTCTTTGGGTCTAAAAAGCAGTTATCTGCATTTTTCCTATACAAAGTAGAACTTGGAAGAACAAGAAATTCTCCATCATATACATGCATACTACGAAAATATGAGCCAAATCAAATCGACCAAACCATTTCCAGATGCAGAAAAGGCTTTACATTGATTTTGGTTTAAAATATGGTTTATTTAACCAATGTTTCCGCATGCCAGGGGCTTATGATATTTGTAGGTATATAGTTAAGCCATTACCGGTCGGTTTAATTTGTGTATTGTCCAATGTTTCATAAACGCACGTCGGCGGCACGGCTCGAACCCTGGTGGTACGAGTGACAGCAGCGTATACGCTAGCTAGCAGCTGTTGCTTGCTTTTATAAGAAACCTCGCAAAGCGAGCAAATAACGGACGAGAAAACGTACATCATACCATTTCCTCAATTATTACAACCCTGAACAACATTCGCTGGCGTTATTTCATGTCAATTCCCATTAATGGGTTAATAGGCTTAGCATACGTTTATAAAAATAGTATTCCTACATCGTTGAGCTAATATTAAACGAGAAAAATCACTTAATAATCGAAGTAAATCTGCTGGTGGTGTCAGTGTATTTAATGCTATATAAAATGTCACTGCATCAGAGTGAGTTTGGATGTAATTAAAACTTGTTTACAACAGTGACACAGTAAGCGTGTAAACTGGAATTTGAATGAAGAATTTATTGCTTGATGCATGATATATTTCTTATGCTCTTCTCAAGCAATTATTGTGAATTTAGCAATTTACATATTTACTAAATCCGTTTACCGATTAATGTTTAATGTTTTACCTAGAGATTTATGAATTGGGTCTGCCTCTGTTCCTTTATGGTTATCAAATCGTTGTTTTCTCTTTGCGTCTATCAGTTAGGTATCGAATGTTTTTCAGCTTTTTTGTTTGATTCCTAGCTCTTTAACAAACAAAATGATACAACAGTTTGCTTCTAATATTAAGTTAAATATTTTTACTTGAATTTTGATCCAAAGTTACGCGGCGCTGGTCCCTGCGAGCTGTTATTGGGCCTTTATATCTCACGCCTGAAATTGTTTAGAAACCATTATAATTTGAAATAAAGACAATATTTGAAGATTACACGAATACAACCGCTCACGCATTCCATTTCTAATAATACAGCAAATTGTATGAATGATGATTAGAGATTATTAACAGCTTCTTGCTCATAGCTGCGGTAATAAAACAGGGCAGTTTCCTAATATGATCTTCGAAGCTGTGCAACAAAACTGCTGACTCCGTCTGCGGACTAAATTTATTCGGGTAAGGGTGTTGCCTAAATTCTCTATGGTTTGTTTAGCTAACTTACAGCTACTAAATGTTGGGTTCACACGTTAAACTTGTAGCTTATATTTTGGGCTCAAAATTTGAGCTCTAAATTTTTATCAAAATTTGACTGTTGATTTATAGCAATGTAATAGCGATTTATTACAAAGCAGAATGCTTCAAAATTTGAGCTCAAAATTTTTCAGGGTCTATTACTTGTCCCTGATTGGGTAGACCAATATACTTGAAAAATTTGAACACTATTCTCACGTTCAAATGCACCAAAAATGCAAAAAAATGTTTTCAAAATATCGCTGTGAGAAACGCTTAGACGAAGAAGCACATCCAGGCAAACTCAAATTTATGGTTAACTCTACACAAATTTCGTTATTAGCTGGTTCTAATTGATGTGAAATAAATGGCGAATTTCAGGCTAAAATTAACATGTAGCACTACTTGAAATGCATTAACAACCAACACACTGGTAACTTCAGATCAAAAACTTATATATAAGTTCCTTAGTCCAGGCTTCTCATTTACTATAATTTCTACCGAGATCATAAACTAGGCGTTCCGAAGCTACACTTCGTAAAATGTTTCGCGTAGTGGAATCTTAATGGTCCCAGGGAAGCATCTAGTTAGAGATTTTGGCAATATCATATCGGTTAAACGTTATCTCACAGCTGGAGGTGTTTAGTAGCACAAAGTAGCTACATTTATATAACATAAGTTTTACTTAAACTACGATATTAAAAAGCATGTGTTCCGTATAAAACAAATAGGCGCCTTCAATAACTAAAAGTTTTTCATCATTGTTCTAGATTTTTAAAAGTATGTACTTTATTCGGAACATTACAGGAATTCAACCTGCTATAGTTTTTACAGCAAAGTAAATTTTCTACAAATATAGAAAATCATTTCAATTTGAGCATAATTTTGCTCCCAAAAATTATGCTATAGGCAAACCGATTTCTCAGAAGCGTTCATGAAAATCAGGGGTACATAAACCACTGATCAGAAACTACAGTTCGAAGCATGCTTCGCGGTTACCTTATTGCGAGGACATTCCGTTCCAAAACTCACTCATACTTCTTTTAATTAGAACACTGTCAAGTTTAGTATTTACTTACAGCTTAAGCAGACACATTGTCGTGGCCCTTCACATGCAGCATCAAATAAATCTGACCCATATTCCGCTTGACAATGCCGCACGCATTTATCGTGAGACTCTGTGGCACCGCACAGCGCTTCATGGGTGAATACTCGGTACCAAGGATCAATACCGCAGGCTAAAAGTTATTAAATGAAGTTATACTATTTATTTCGAAAACTTTGTTATCATAAATTACACCATAAATGAAACCACTCAATTTGTTAGCTATTAATTTTATTGGTAAATGCGACTGTATGTAGTCCATTTAGCTTGTAAGCATCATGCTTAATCGCATATATACTTTTTACTAAACGGATCTTAGACCAAAGGTTCATGTAGCTACGTTGACTACATATATGTATCATAAGTTATAGGAGCCCTTGGAAGAGTAGGGGAATTATCAACCCTAACGGTCCGACACCCTAGCCTATCTTAACAAACATGTCCCAGGCGCGCGTGATGTGTTAGCAGCCATGAACAATATTACAAATATCGTAAAGAATAATTGGGCAAAATTGCAATGAAAAATTTCAGAGAAGGGGAAATGTTTGGTTACCCAACCTTGGTCTACCGTCTTCGTCGCGGCACACTCTAGGCCGAGATCATCTAGCTCTCTAAACCGATGGACCTTTGGGCACCTTTGACATGTATCATGTAGCCATGTTTCAGGCACTGCTGAAACTCGTATATTGACCACGTCGCAACACCCAAATATATTGCATATGGTTGTGGCAGCCATGTGCCGCGTGTACGTTTGTAAATGAGCTGTTCTTCACAATCTTGACAACAGTTTCGAAATATCTGGCAGGTAAATATGAGTTGTAATCGAAAAAATTCGAAGCTGATGCATCGTCGTCATTATAAATGTATCGTTCAACAATACAAATTAATTCAGAACGTAAATGGATAATTTGTTTGGCGTTCCAATCGTCTGTCATGATAATAATCTAATAATGATAATGAATCTAATAATGATAATTATGATAATAATCGTCTGTCATGGTAATAAGCGGCGATATATTTTGAGCGATATAACCGTAACATTGCACTGGTTTTAGTTGTTTATCAAGCATACGTCGTGTGGTAGAATCTCCACTTTAACTTTCTATAAAGTATATATCCAGTTGGAACTTTTGCAAAGAAAAGAGATCCTTAATGTCAGGTCAATTAGAAAACGGTCAAATTACAATACAGATATTCCTTACCGATTTCAGCTGACTTATAGCAGACAAACAATCGAAGAGTTACAATTCGGTCAAAACTAAATATAAATCACCATTAATACCTAAAAGCAATTTTATTCACAGGCTATTGTCCCCATACCAGAATCCTTAAAATATACCCGAAATGGAGATAATCTCATGTACGCCCTTTCACTGTCTAAATTGGCTGTCACTTTCACGATACGGCATGGTTCGATTTATTGTACCATGCTTGTAATGCCCGCATTTTATTATCGAACTCTAAACACTTGTACATTCCGTTAGGATGGGAATAAATCAATACACTACACAGTTGTCCTGAGAATGTTGATCACATCATACGCGTACGTTCTGAATATGACCATGGGGAAGTAAATGATGTACCGTAAGAGGTATGACAAACTGTATTTTTGTTTATTTAATGTAAAAATTATTCTTAAAACAATGTGAACTCGGCTAGCGGAACTATAAAAGAAAACCCGATAAGAAGTTTTCTAAATTATCAATGTGCAAGATATGGTTAATACTAATATTCTACGTCCTGCTATGACTAACATAATCGTCACTCACGGTGTTAAACATCAGAAGCGGACAAATATAAAATGTTGTGCCCTACTTAAGTAGTAAAACTAAAGACCCGATGATATCGACTCTCTTCAGTGTCTGACACTCGTCTATAGAGTTGAATATCATCGACTCTTAGTAAAATAGATACTTACGCGGAGTGTTGGTTATTCGTGCTCCGATACCGGCAGCGCGATATCGTGTTTTCGAGACAACTTTCTTTGCAGTGACGCCACATGCTCCGCCACCAGCTGCGCCAACGGTGTCACCTAATTTAAGCTAATCACACAGAGTAACGTTTACGCACTGGTAATATTCTAAACCTCTGTCGTAATCGTTTAGCATTATCGCAATTAGTTTTGGTGAAATAGCTATCGGGAGAAAATTAAATATAATAAGTTATCGTTTAGTTAATTTTCGTAAATTACGTTTTTAAAGCATCCGTCCGTTTCTGATAAAAGTGGTACCACGGTAATCTTAACTCATGTCTAATTATATTAATGAATGAATTAGGTAATTTGTCTACACGGGCTGTGTCTTTAACTTGTCTTTCAGTTTAAAAAAATAAGAGCGATTCCAGAAGAAGACATTTGTAGTCATTTCGTCCTATATGCTAAACGCTAGATATGATCTTCGTACGATGAATGAGCGTTCAAGATCACATATCTCTAGCAAAGCAACTATTTAACTTATATCATTTTTTGAAAATAGTGTACATACCATTGGTTCTCCAAAGGCATAAATTTGATATGTTATCTACACATAAGTTGAAGCTATTCCAGAAATAGTTGTGATGATTTCTTTTTGAAAAGATGCTGATCATGCTGCCGTATATATTCCACGGCCCAAGTTGCTCTTAGTGCGTTACGTTATAAGTGTTATGGAAAAATATTCTCGTACTTAAAGCAATTTTTCATGAGTTTTTCTCCATGATATTTCAATCTAACCGCGAAACTATTGTGAATTATCTAATCATAAAAATATATGTTACATAAACATGAATGTAAAGATGAACACATAAACATGTTCTTCTGAGTTGTAGGCAAGGGTACCCGTCGCTTTAGGATTCATGAACAGATAGCGGCAATACTATTCGAAGCAGGATACAGCGTAACAAGTTCCAAATTAGAAACCAATAGTTGTATATTTTCTACAAAAGATTGATCATTCTGCTTTTTGGTTAGTGTGTTACTGCATTATTGCAGATTTTTATTACAACAACGATTATAACTCACGAATTAATAGGTGCGTATATTTAATTTTTTAACATATATTGTGTTTAACCTCATAGCCCGATAGACCCATACGCAGGGTAGAACGTAATACGCCGGTAGAAAGACCTGCACAGCGATTCACGGTTTCAGAAGTCCTCTTCCATCTATCGAAATGGGTGGTGGAAAAAGTTCATTTGTATAAAAAAGTCATTCGTATATATAATATCATGGACATCTCTGAAAGAAGCAGGATTGGAAACGCTTGTGGGAATACTGAACAGGTTCCTCAATTCCAGATAAATGTCAGACGTTTGGAGAAGAAATGAACTCGTACTGATATATAAGAACAAACGCGACTCGCAAGACTGCCACAAACTACCGTGGCATTAGGCTGCTGCGTCACATGATGAAAGTATACGAACTAATCATAGAAAGTAGACTTCGAAAAATCGTTCCTATTGACGATATCCAATTTGGATTGAGAAATGGACGAAGCACAACAGACGCCGTCTTCAACCTGCGGATACTGAAGGAAACGTTTAGATAAAAGGGCAGAACTCCATGCTCTATTCATTGACCTAGAGTAAGCGTAAGAAACTATACCATGCGTCCTTATGTGGCCATGCCTCTGTGAAGGCAATGTCCCCGAAATGTACATAGAAGTCATCAAGGACATGTACTAAAACAGCACAATACACCTGAGAGCAAAAAAGGTCATTCTTGATCCTTCCTGATAACAGCGCATTTGCACTAGGGATCATCACTTTGCACTTTCCTGTTTATTGTCATCATGGATGTACTGGCATGGAACATCAACGCAAAATAGCATGGGTTATGTTGTTTGTGAGCGACCTCGCAAATCCCGTAAGACTTGGAGAGAGTGGAGATATGCTGTAATGCACAGCCTCTGGCGAATTCCATTCCATTGAAATCGAAGAGCATAGTATATTCGGCAATAACCCGACACCGCTATGCTCTACAGCGCAAATTGCTGATACGGACACGGTGCAATGAACACGGTGGAAATAAAGCTGTTGCGCCGGGTACAAGGAAAGACCAGAATTGCCAGAATCCCGAATGAGACAATCCTAAACAACATGAACGTCGAACCTATCACCGAAATGGCAACATATCGTCGGTTGGCATGGTATAAAAATGTGTAGCGCAGGCCCGAAAACCACATTTCCAAAAAAAGCCCTGGAACATTTGAAGGAATAAGATAAGAGGTAAACCACAAAAAACTGGCAAAGTGCCTTATGGTTGATATGACAAAGTGCGATCCCAGAAGCATCCGGGAGCAGATGGGAGTGGAGAAGAAAAATAATGCAGATGCCTGTAACAGATAATGATTATGACAATAATGGATATGTTCTAGGTATATTAGAAGGAGAACTATATATTGCTTCTACATTGCTTCTACATGCTGATATAATTAGTTTGCACGTGCGTTATTGTTTGCATGTTTTTGAATGTCTTTAAGAAACCGAGGAACAGCTCCTATATAGCAGAGTAGCTAACGCACAATGCTCTCAGTCAAACGCTCCAGGTTCAATCCGCCGCGGGGGCGTGTGTAGCATTGTATGATATACGAATTCATTCATGCGGGAAGGGTTACACATGAAAACTATATATGCCCATAGAGTTGAGTTTGTCGACTTTAAATCCAAACAGTCCCATTAATACTGGACAATGCTTTTTAGAGTTACAGAGACTACGTTACGTATATCGTAAACATTGTTTACTACTTATCGATTTCATAGAAATGATTGAATGTGATGACGGATTCTTTTATATATAATATTCCAGTGTTGTATAGTCGCATATGTTTTAAGCTAAAATTATCCTAAAATATCTATGTTTCTGTAAAATTTAAACTGCAAAGAAGCAATTACATTAGGGCATTATGTCAAATGAATACTATAAGATGCAGCTGTGAGACGATTGGATTTATCAACATACCTTTAGTTTTGTATAGCTGCCGGTGCCGTATTATATTTCTACACCCGTTGTATTTCTACCTCCCTAACGATGTGTACCTACTTTGGTACCTGATGTACATAATAAACAAAATTGGCAAAAGCGTTTATGATTGACTGAGTTCAAGATATTTCAAATTCAAGAAGATGATCAAATCTTGAAAGATGCTGTCTGCTTAAAAGACAAGTTACACACAAGAAAAGTTACATTCAATATACTCGAACTATGACGTGCCGATATTCATTCGTTCAACACTTGAGATAATGCGGTTCGTTTCAAAACATTCCAACAGGTGTTTTCGCATGAGTTCACACCTGACGAAGTGATGTACGATAGCTACAAAGGTTGGGATGACGTTAACCTCAAAATCAATTTATAAACTTTTTCTCTCCTTGCAAAAGTATCAAACATATGTTGTACGTCTGCCACTTATTAATAAATGCACTGTTGAATATGAAAAATGTGAGGACCCGTAGCTCACGCGTAGGTACGGTAAATCTACCCACGATCAAACACACCGAAAAATTTTAATTGAATCGGTCCAGTATTCAGTGTCAAGTTACTGAGAAGAACAGCAGACTTCCGTCTGATTTTGCCCCAAAATTCCTTACTTGTAAATAATGAAGAAGTGCCGTTACTGTTACCGGTATTTCACCAAAAATCGTTATTAAAATTATACCAAGCCGATGCATTCAGCACAAACTCAATTTGCGCAAAATATTATCCATTTACTTCGTTTTGATGAATACAAACGATATTTCAACTAAAATCGTGTAAGCTGCGCAAAATTTAGACAACGCAATAAATTTATTACTAAGTTATAAATGATAACAGAAATATGTCGGATAATTTACACCAACATATGAACCTTAAAGCGCTCTTACTCCCTCATGAAAACGACTATGGAATTGTTGTTACTACTATAAGTATCGCAACTAAGATCATAAATACAATAAATTTTTTACCAAATCAGTTATTGTTTATCAAGTTATAGCAAATATATTTGCCCGAAAATTTAAGTTACAAGTAACCCCACTTTTTCGTGAAGAATGAGTGTTGTGACTAGTGTATGAAATAAAATTTAGAGTATCCTTCACTATGCTAGCCTTGGCCAAATCTATTAATTTCCAAGTTAATACTTGAAGATGGCAAAATTACGGATGATTTTAAGTTAAAATGGGTGATTTTTTATTCTTTACTCTCGAATTAATTGAAATATAAACTAATTATTACATATAGATATGCGTAACCGTGACTACATCTAGTGGATAAATTAAGCAACGTTTGCCAGTCCGTTTTTCAATTATAGGTGTTGCAATTTAATTTTTCCTATTATAAGTTATATAATTTAAATAGTTTAAACGCTAACTGTGTATATATAATTGTTTTGCTAATATTTATTAAAAAGTGTAACTCACGACTTTTAATTTGATACGTTTTATAGTCTGTCTTACTTAGAGTAGTATCTGTTCCAAAGTGAGACAGAGTGCATTGTCTACAACACAAGACGATTATGTATATATGTCCGCTGTTGGATTTATTAATTGCACGAACTAGCCACACTTTTTGTCGAATTAATGTTTGCTATTACCACGGGTAAACTCATCGATAATAAAACTTATATTTGAAGTTTAAAAATTAAAATCCCGTTAAATCTTACAGTAGATACAATTGCACTGACTGCGATCACAAATTGCATTGACCAGTAGACCGAAGCGTCCGCCAAGATTTTTCTCCAAACATTCGGCGTGACACTTCTTTTGCTGAAACGCAGGAGCACCAATGTTGCACGCTGTCGACTCAGTGTAACTCAGCAAAAGTCGTTGGCTGTTAACTGGACAGTCTTAAAATTTTGAATTATTATAAACAAGGCCAGAAACCCTATGTTTAAAAGCCACTATCGATATGTTGAAATAGAATGCCGTTAAAATAACTCTGTCGCTTAGTGTAACTAATTCAGCAAATGGTGTTGGCTGTTGATCTGGCACTCTCGAAAGGTTAATTTGTACAAATTGTGTCAAAAGCGTCCATCTCACAATACTAAAATAAGTTGACATCACCTGTCGTCGGAACGATTTTACGATTTACAACATTTTCTCTGTAGTTTCGCGGTTTAGCAATTTTATTGCTGTCATGCTGATTAAGCTTAATTTTTATGGGATCGTTGTGTTTGCAGCGTTTCGTTTATGGTTTTTCTATGCTTTAATAAGGATTAAAGCTAATGTAATAACCGTATGTTTAAATATATTTTTAATTATTTAGAGCACCAACTATATACACGAGTACATTTTTCAACAAGCATATGTATATTATTGCAGCGATGTGAAGAATCGAACGTTAAATATGAAACGCGTGTATTTATCATGAACTTTAAAAGCACTTTATAAACTTATTTCAGGGCTTAAATTAGATTTAGAAATGAACTAAATGTAATGTGTACCGGACGCTACAATAAAAGCATCAGTAGTATCAAGAGCGCATTAGGGAAGAGTATGACACTTCCCTGCACTCACATATAAACCCGTGTTTGATGACGCTGGCGTTTTCGGCCTAACCCCCTTCAGTTTCTGGGTTGGTAGCTCGAACCCCCAGTTTCTGGAAGGGGGTAGCTCGACCCCCCCCCCAGAAATTGGGGGAGGGGGTCCGACCGACCCTCCCATAAACTGGGGGTCCGAGCTACCCCCGCTCCCAGAAACAGGGGGTTTCATAGCGAAAACGGCCGCGTCAAACACATGGAGTGCAGGGAAGTGTCATACTCTTTCCTAATGCACTCTTGGTAGTATTGCTTCAGTCCTGCTTTGGTTTTGTGTGGTCACGGACTCCTGTTCCTAGCGTACAGTGAAAACCAACGAATACTAAATTTGCTAAACGGCAATGATATCGTAACAATTACAAGAGTGGCAGAATGTCAATAGTTGTCACGAATATTTCTACTCCTTAAAATCAGTATCTGAGGTGAAATTTACAAATTTATGCCATCATACAATGCATGGTTTGAAAAGTTTAGCCAAATTGTAAAAAATACAAAATGACTTTGTGAGCAAAACTTAAAAATATTTTGCCCAATAATTGGCGGTTATTAATCTCCTATTTTAGTCATAGAATCAGTAGGGATACTACTTGTATAAATATATGTTTATTCGTGCAATGTGTTTTGGCGATATCAGTTCACTAATGCGCAAGTTACAGCTTGTAGTAGCAACAACATTCGGGTTCATTTAGGCTTGAAAATGGGCTTGATCCAACCCAGAACCAGCGCCGATATGTGCCAATGTTTGAAATTTTGAATATGTGCCCATAGCGTGCATATAACAGATTAAATCAACCATATGGGATGGTCAGTCAGTTACCTAATTATAACTGCTGCAGTATTACTTATCGCTTTACATGTTGTAATATTTCTCTCAAATATTAGGTAATCGATTAATTTGCACAAATTTTGCCGAAGCATTGAAATAGAGAATTTTATTTTAAGCTCATCCCGTGAAAATGGTTTTACAATCTAGTGTCTATCACAACCGATTAGTGTTTCTTCGCCCAAGACGTAGCCAGGACTTTCCGGTGGCAGACTATTTCGTACCTGTCCTGCTGCCAAATAATTTGCCTGTACATTTAATAAATTGATTGTACATTACTACAGACATAGTCACTAAAACATCTCGCTTTCCAAAAACAATGATTCTAAATCGAGGAAATACTTGCGCTCCACATGAACGAATTTTTCATATTTTCTCATCTGAACCTCAGAATATTTCACCATCGAAAAGACTGGTGGACCGTACATTTTCTATTCTGCACGGACACGTCTATCGTTCTCGATAAGCAGTATCATTGCCTACGTCTTTGAGTTATGGGTCTAGCGAAATCAAATATATTTTTAAACTAAATGACTAATGCAAACGGTTAATATTTTAGACAACGTAAATGGAATCGTGTCATAAGTTTTCACCTACTCATCGCGCAACATGATGAAATATTTGTCGTTTTTACATTACACTATTTACCAATGAATAATGCAAACGGTTAATATTTTAGTCAACGTAAATGCAATTGTGTAACAAGTTTTTCACCTACTCATCGGGCAACATAATGAAATATTGGTCGTTTTTACATTACACTATTGACTAGTGAATAATGCAAACGGTTAATATTTTAAACAACGTAAATGCAATCGTGTAATAAGTTTTTCACCTACTCATCGCGCAACATAATGAAATATTGGTCGTTTTTACATTACACTATTGACTAATGAATAATGCAAACGGTTAATATTTTAGTCAACGTAAATGCAATTGTGTAATAAGTTTTTCACCTACTCATCGCTCAACATAATGAAATATTTGTCGTTTTTACATAACACTATTGACTAACGAATAATGCAAACGGTTAATATTTTAGTCAACGTAAATGCAATTGTGTAATAAGTTTTTCACCTACTCATCGCGCAACATAATGAAATATTGGTCGTTTTTACATAACACTATTGACTAATGAATAATGCAAACGGTTAATATTTTAGTCAACGTAAATGCAATTGTGTAATAAGTTTTTCACCTACTCATCGCGCAACATAATGAAATATTTGTCGTTTTTATATTACATTATTGACCCGAAGAACGTAATCCTAGCGCACTGAGTGCGTTTTGCAACTACTGTGTCTTATGCATACCTTGTTATTGAAAGGTTTTTGTGTTACTTTTGATCATAACTTAAATCAATGATAAAATTAAAACGCATGCAAGTACTTGAAGGAGATATGGATAATTACGGTTTTGCGAAGCAACGAAAACAGTTCGTGCACTGTATACCAACAGATCTACTACTGCTAAAGCGATACCACAGCGAACAACACCGATCCAATGTCTTATTGATGATTTTTGTTCTTGTAATGGATCAGTACTTCCAACCCTGAATTTGATAACATGGGATGTCTTCCTGAGCTCACCGATCAGCTCAGTAGTTGCATTTCCAATAAGTAGGTATGCCGAAATAAAGAAGATAATTTAAGAGTAGCCCCATATATTTAACTGTTTGTTTGGTTTTAAAATCAGAAGTAGGCCCGCTCACATTTGTAAACTAATACTTAAGAACGAATTTTGCACATATAATTTTTGCATCGTTCGACTCAGTCAGTTAATTCAATATTTAAAACAACTGTATTTCGACAGTATACCTGCCTAAAATGACTTTAACGCGAGTTGAAACATTGTCCATAGTTAAACTAGAAGCTTTGTGGAAAATTATCTTTAAAAGGTCGATTTACTGAAAATCACCGTGTAAAATGTTGCTTATATTTTATTACCTGATTTTTGAGTTACATCCAGAGCCACAGTAAATCCCAGAACGATTCTAGCATAATAAAGGATAACAAATAAGCTAATTCGTATTAGAAAAAACATTGTTATGTGTGAGATTCAAATTTTGTAGTTATTTCAGTTTAAAATTCCATTTAAAATGAACAACAACAATATTAACTCTATAACATAGACGAATATTTCTGTAATTTAATTAATTCATTTTTAGTTTAATATATATTAAAAATATAATAAAATTATAATTAAATTGATTCTTTTATTTTAGTGTATATTAAAAATAAAACACATTTGTCTAACCTATAAATCGAAACAGTATTATTGTATAAACTTTCGGCCGTTTGTAACGACGGGAAAAGCCAAAAATCAAACAAAAAACGAAGACTGAAGTATGAAAATATGTACTCGAAATTCATATTTTGTCTCTATTACAACAAATCTCGTTGACTCGGAAAAAACAGCAATTGATGTAAATTTTGACAGTTTATAACAATAAATAAGTGTAAAACATTGTTGTATATATTGTAAATTATTGTATATAACTGCTTATATATATTATATTATTCTTATTATACTTTGCATACAATTATATAAATATATACTTTATGTATTTTTAATTTAATAATACACAGTTGACACCCACGCACATAAGCACTGGCGGATCCAGAAATTCTCGACGGGGCGGGAGGGCTACCCTTGATCAGCAATTAGTTGTAAACTTTTTATATTTTTTCAAACTTGTTGACCTACCTTATAGGTGCGACGGGGCGGGGGACCGCTTTGAGCCCCCCCACCATAGCCCCTCTGGTTTCGTTAGGAACATATGTATTTATATAGAACACTTTAGCGAGCGAATTATTTTTCATATTTTTTCGATTGATATACTCTCTAATTGTAAACTGGAGTAACATTACATACCTTGCTTGGGGTACCAACCCAAAGTTTCAAAAACCTAACATTAAAATGTTATACTAAAGTAATACAAAACAAGGAAAATAATTAGTCTGGGTCAGCTAAGCTACAACAGTGAACATTTAGCACTTGGTTCTGGACGTTTGTTTTGCAATCATAGTGGCACAATGATATCCATCTATAATGACCAAAACAGTTTCTACTAGGCATTTCGACAATGTCTTACCAAACTTAGGCTCGTACGATATACTCCTAAGTGGATATATCGTAAACCCGATAGAAGAGGCATCAGTATTATGCCTCCAAAACTTAAAATGACCGCCACATAACTCACTTCCAAGAGCATAACCAGGAAATGTTTACGGACAAAATTATCAATTTACAGCTACCTGAAAAGTAGTGTCAGCTTTAGGCATAGTCAAAACGTAGTGAAACGTAGTGGAGATTGTGTGTTGCAGGGCTGAAATCTTTTAACCCTTTGCCGCATGAATTAATCTGTATTCCATGCAACGTCTGGGAGACTTTTGCCGCACCGGCGCATTGAACCTGGCACGCCAACCGCTATGCTATCTATTAGCTTTTGCTCAGGTCGTTAAGGAGCGTCGCGAAGCAGCCGAATAACAACCCAATTGCGAAAGACGCCGTACGACAAACACGACAGGTGTATCGCATTATAATGTACGCTGTATCATATGTGTAACATTATGCGGTAAACGGTTAGTCGAGTGATAGTCTACATTTTTATTAAATTCCGTCTGTGTATGTGACCGGTGTAACAGGATATTTTTACTCCCCGGATATTTATACTCCCCAGTAAAAATATCCTAGGATATTTTTACTCCCCCCAGGATATTTTTACTCCCCTTCTATATTTAGATTACACGTTTCGATTTGATGTTATGTTGATGGCATATGGCATGTATTTCATTTCAGTTCCCAATCACAAAGCAGCAGCGATACGCTCAAAATTGCATTGATTAACGCAACCCATAGTCATAAAATTGTTTTATAAAACTTACATATACTTACAGAGCAAAAATCAAAAGCATAAACATAACACTGTATACTAAAACACGAATAAATGTTATTGCAATATGGTATGAAATGAATATTCAATAATGCTAATATGGCGTTTTTCGACTACACGACGATGTCTTGAATTTCGATTACACATATATAATACACATAACGTCAACAATAGATATAGGTACGTGTGATACGGATACATGATACATAAATTTAAAGCTAAACTTCAGAACAGCAACAGATTAGGCAGCTATTACAAAAATATTACAAAATTCGCTGCCTTGATCGTTAATTTGAACTGCAAAGCAACCGTGACGGCACATAGCGCTGAATATAGCGCCAGCTACAGAAATTGCTGTTTTATTCACAAGTGGAGTCGCCTCCGCCCATTTAGAAAAGTAATCAACTAATACAAAAATGTACTTATACCCCAAGGCCTCAGGCATTGTGATGAGGTCGACCCCCACTTGCTGCATCACTGCTGACTTAATCGGAATGGAGTGTAATTCTGGCTTAGAGGTATCAAACTTCGGGTTCACTCGCTGGCAACGGTCGCATGATTTGATGCACTGCTGTATGTCAGTTTTCATGTCGTGCCAATAGTAACGTTTAGTAACCAAGTCCAGCATACTGTCCCGCCCCCGATGTCCACTCAATGCTTCAGACTCCATGCTATTATCTTGACCAGAATGGAATGTTTGTATCAATTGTTTTTGTTCTGCGATGTCTGTGACCACCTGAACAGCGACGATTTTATTTTCTGATCCGGCAATTTTCAGATTTTTGTTATAAAATAGTTGACCGTTGCGGACACAGTACTGTTTGCACTGTCGACGAAAGTTAGCACGCTGGCCTTTATCTAACATGCCGAGTGGATATCGTCCGTTGGTAATATAGTTACGAACATCGTTAAAACTGATGTGTTTATTAGTTTTAGATTTAAACATTTTATAACATTTGTCACAAATCACTATAAACCTGAAATAAAAAGAAAGTATGAACGGTATATACACCATAGAAATGGTATAGGAAATACTTTTTCTAGAGGAAGTAAAGATTTTTAGAACATTTTACTGGGGAGTAAAAATATCCTGGAGGGAGTAAAAATATCCTAGGATATTTTTACTGTGGAGTAAAAATATCCTAGGATATTTTTACTGGGGAGTAAAAATATCCTAGGATATTTTTACTGGGGAGTAAAAATACCCTGGAGTAAAAATATCCGTGTACACCGGCCATAAGTCGAGAACACCTTAACCGATTTTCATGATCTTGGGCTCATTCGAACCGGCATAGTCAATTTACGGTGTACATCCCCGAGCGTTTTTTGATTTGGGGTCTGGTTCCGGGGTCAGGGGTCCAAATGTGGGTTTTTTGCCCCAATTTTACCTCATTTTAGTACCCTTCGCGGAAGTAAGGTTATTTTTATCTTAACTATCGTATTTTTTCTCTGTATGGTTTTATTTTATAGTAAAATGATAAATGCCGATACCCCTTTTTTGTTTTTCGATTACATCTCCGGTTCTGGTTTATGGGGTCTGAGGTACAGGAGTATAACGCCCCAATGGTTATAACGTCTTGGGCGGAGGATAATTTTTGCCTGGGTGTTTTCGGGCATGGGAAACTCATTGCCTGTGCCGGTTTTGCTCTGAGACCCATGGGTACCCCGTTTTTTTGCCCCGTGGTTCGGGATCAGCGGTCAAAATGAGGGCTTTTTAGTACCCTTTACGGAAGCAAGGTTATTTTTGTCTTAACATTCGAATTTATTTATCTGGTTGGTCTTATTTCAGAGTAAATCATAAATGCCGATGCCTCTTTTTTGTTGTTCGATTAAGGCTCCGGTTTTGGAATTATGGGGTTTGAGGTGTGGCACCCTCATGGTTCCTGGTCCGAAAGTTAGAAAATTTGTTCTGACGTCCTGGGTAGATGAAAAGTTACCCTTGGGGCTTTTCTTGGCACGGGAAACTCATTGCCGGTATTGGTTTTACTCTGCGACCATGGTTCCATGGGTACCGGGGTATGACTCTTCATGGTTCGTGGTCTGAGTACAAAATGGGGGTTTTAGTACCCTTCACGGAAGCAAGGTTACTTTTATCATAATTTTCGAATTTTTACATCTGGATGGTTTTATTTCATAGTAAAATGACAAATGCCGAAGCTTCATTTTTTGTTTTGAATTAAGGCTTTGGTTCTAGAGTTATGGAGTTTGAGGCATTCGTCCCCCATGGTTCCCCGACCCAAAATTCAAAAATTTGTTCTGACGTCCTGGGCGGCTGATAAGTTGCGCAAGGGGGTTTGGGGGCATGGGAAACTCATTGCCGGTGTTAGTTTTGTTGTAACTTGTCCTGGTATTGTGTGATGTCCACATATAGCATATAGACGAATGCTATCGAGAGCTGATTTGATGTGGACGCAAAAGGCGTAGGCGCACGTGTACCTATGATTCACTACGTTCTATAATCTCGGTAGAGTTACTAGTATATATAAATGTGCGATGGAAACGTGACAAAATGGGAATTCAAACATAGGCGGGCCCTGTACACTAAAAACTGGTGAAGGGTCCGGATCCTCCTGAGCCCCATGTGGTTACGACGCCTGTGCACTTTTGCTCAGAATGGCGTTGTTCGGCTGTTTTGCTGTACCGACAGGCACCCGAGAACGATTTTGGATCTGGGAAGGCGCTGGCAAGCTAAAATAAAACGTATAATGAATGCAAATGTCGGATGCAGAAACTCATTCCTAAATAGAAATAAGCATAATCGCCTGGGCGAACGAAGGGCTTTCCCCTTTAGAATGATTTGTTGGATCTTTCCTCTGCCTCCTGTTCCAGGAGTCTCAGTATCAAAACTGTACTGCAGATCGTCGGCTTAAATGACATTTTAAGCGCTGAATAGACGTTTGATCGCAAGTTGTTAAGCAATTGTCCTATATTCCATTACAACATTGCATTTACACGTTCCCGACATACTAGCTGTATATTAAAAAATTTATGCAATTTATTCGTCTTTAAAAGTTTTACCGTTAAAATAGCATCATACCGTGTTCATGGGCAATAATATCAAAAATCAATAATTTTATTCACCATCAGTGTTAGAAGTTGTTAAAAGTTTGCAAAGGACACGGTGCATACATGCTTATAGGGGTAGATTTAAATTACCGTCTGAGGCTCCGCCACCCACCAAACTTATTTCCGACAGGTCATCCGACCCCATCCTAAAGACGCCGTAGGCGCTTGCCGCTGAACAGCTGCCGAGCCCATAGGTGCTTGTCGCGGTGCCGATGGGACCCATTCCGCCGCCCGCAACTAGTCACCACTTGGGAAGGCCGAAGGCCCCATCTTTTCATCGACTCGACTACCCCCTGCAACTTCAGACCTCGATCCATGTCTGACACGATGCATACATTATTTTGTTAAGAACCACCTTGTGTTGCATACACAAGCTCCTCGGTCTACTAATTCCCAAATACGCGAAAATTGGACTAAATATTATTTGAAAAGGCCAAATAGCCCGTAGCAACAATAAGTCAATAGGATATCTGTACTGGAGAGAAAAATTTTCGATTCGATCCAGTCGAAACCTGACCAAAACCAAAACCTCTCCCAACAGCTCAGACGTGTTACCCAGCTGTCGCATCGGCTTCCTACTAAAGTGTTCCCATACGTCACCAGCTTCCTCGACACTTAAGGGAATGGTAGTGCGTACCTAGCCCAAAAAATCGATTAGCTTAGCAGGCGGCAGGTGGGCTTTGCCAGGGTGTTTGGCCTAGCCCATTTTGGCTTTATAGTTGCCTCGTGTTGTGGTATACATCATAGAGGTCCCCCGGGGAAAGCCAACTGCTAAACCTATGTATAGCAAATAAAGTCGACTCGTTGTTCTGCATCCTTCACCCAAGGAAGCCTAAATTTTGACCTAAAAAGGTTATAATTCACTCGTGGCAGTACAATCTCCACACGTTGGCGTTTCTCAAATGTTCACAACTATATCGGGGCTCTTGTCGATCGCATCCTTCTTCCGTGTTCAACGTAAGCACCCATTCTGATGCTTCAACGTTTTCGATCTTGTGGCAGCCTCAAACCTGAATGGAAGCAACTCATTTCGACGATTCTAACCTCGGCTCATCGAGAATTTCCGGCAAAACTTAAAACTTAGTTGTTTGCGTGCTGCTAACACATTTGCAATTTGTTCTTGTGCACTTGTTGTCTTTAGCAGTGTTTATCAACACTGCTAAATTTGAGGATGGTAGTGGGATATATGGTTAGCTCCTGTTGGACACTTTTCAGATTGTATCATCCGACTGACAGCTTGGTGCTCGGCGCGCCCGATCTGACTGTAGAATCATCATCAAAATTTTTGAACGGCACCTTCGCTCGTCCGAACGTGCCTGTATTTACTTTCCTTTTTAACCAGAGCGTGTAGGTTCGGAGAGTCCTTTTCAATTGACGGAAACACGGAAACATGGTCTAACATAATGTTATACTTAACTTCTCAATAGCGTTGTCGACGTGTATTTATCCGTTTATCTTTCTCCTTGCGCAAGTGGTAATGTTTGGTTTTTGCGTTATATCTGGCGGTGTTGTCCAAGTTTTGTTGGTAAGATTTTCTACATGCTTGCCTGGCTAATCAACACTTGTAGAGTTTATATTAAGCGTTTTGGATGAAAGAAACTGCTCTTGGACACTCGTCAGATTTAATGAACGAGCAATTTCGGTGTCAACACAGAGCACACGTCCGGTGGTGGTACGTTCTGTGCTCATTCTTGGACAACATCCCGGAAGAGGGGTGCCTATTTACCTCGGTGGCATAAACGAGCAGCCTCCCTCTTGAGTTAGCGCAGAATAAGGGCGTGAGTTTAACTAAGTTTCAGCTAGCGGCGATGTTCGTTTTAAGTGTAATATGGAAGCGGTACGCCTTTAACTAAAGCTCCATCTTTGTCAATCAAAATGATATATTTTACAGATCAGTTTAAAACTGCCATGGGGGCTAGGATGTGTTGTTCACTCAGCGCTAATTTCACTCTAGGGTCTGAATCAAATTTGAGACCTATCGAGTGCTAAAGGTTGTGTAAGCTGGGTGCCTGGACAATGCTTGCAACTAGTATTTCAGAGCTGAATTGATACGGACATTTAGTTCATGGTCGGACATAAATGTGGATCTTATTTCACGTCAAAGTTCATAATTAACCGTTCAGTACAGTTTTAGTGGTTTTTCTTGGGTTTATGGTAAACTTGGGTTCGGTAAATATTATGGGCTTTTGCGAATTGTCAACATTGACAGATGACTATTATATTGCTGCGCGGAATGATCGGTCATCTGTTGAACGTCATTTACTGGAATCGACCTGAGATGTGCTAACATGGCTTAGCGAAACATAAATGCCTTAGCTATTATTCTACAGATTCAAATTCGTCGAGAGCTAAACAATGCTGCGACGTGAGATAAATTCTGCTCTGACTCTTACAGACCTACTTTTCAACACATGTTAATGTTTAGACCTAACTCGACTCAAATTTGTGCGTCATGCTATCTTTTTGTTAATCTCTGGGACAAGAAATTTATAGCTATTAGTACACCACGGTTTTAATTCCGTTCAATTTGTCATTCTTCCTCAGCAACCACGCGCCAACGAATATTCTCTACAGATGGCTCTTTAATTTTAAGACAAATTATTGGGGCGAAGATTAAATCCAAGAGCACCACCCTTCAGCCTATGGCTTGTGCCTAGTTTTTATGAAATTATAACTTGTACTTTTGGTTCACGCATAACAAAAGACTGTTTTTAAACGGTTACATATCTATATAATTGGGTGCTAGTTAGCGAGGTTCTTTGTGATAGTTTTCCGCTTAGGATCGGACGTTTTCTCAACTCTACTATTCAGAGGGATTCAAAGGGTTAATTTGGGCTCGAAATGGCCTCAGATTGTAGGTTTCGCATCGGCGTCCAAGCAAGGCTCCGTTTTGGTTTATTTGGCAAAGACCCAAATTTTGTAAGCTTTTGGGACATATTTTGGTCATTTCTCTCAGGGCGTTTTTATGAATTTTCCTTGTTTATCAACTCTGGTAAATCTGATGAATACAGAGAATTTCTTTATAAACTTTGGTTTTGCTCAGTTTGCCAGAGGTACTCTGACCTAGTGTAAGATCCGCATCCCCACTTGAAAAAGACCGAATGATATTTTTCTCAACTTGGTTACAGCGAGGTGAGAGGTAGAAAGACACCCAGAGATGAAGAATTGAACTAGTTTCCTCAGGATCAAGCTCATAGATTTAGGTCCAGAGGTACTTATTCAGATCTCTTAATCCTAAGTTCTGCTTCAGTGTGCCAAACTGACTTTTGATCTTTTCGACGTGGCCTCATTTCTAGCTCTACCGTAACCCCATTGATTAGGGTCCACAGAGAGTCTTTAAAAATCCTTAGGCCAATTATTTTTACTAGTTTTGACTAAAGATATTACTTGCTTAATACCTACGATGGAAAACTGGACGCTTTGAACAACATTTACGCATTTCATTTTGCTACTACACAAGATACTATGAGTATTATGTGACAATATCAATTGGTTCACAAAAATAGCATGAGTAGGGCCATATACGTCACAATTCATATATAGGTTATTTTGAAATTTTCACATTTAGATGGTTCAGTAATATGTGTATCCATATTAGGAGCGTACACCAGGATTGTTCTTTTCTCAAAATCACGAAGTGCATCGTTCGAGTTCATATTTCTACAATGGATATACGCTCTTTACTGAATGCGGACACTGCCATATAAGAACAGAATTTGCGTACACGCACATTTCTCCATTTTGCACGGTTGTCCGCGTTCGCCAAATGACATGCTGAATCGGACACCTATGTTTCAGGTCTATGTGGGCATAGTAGTATACGCAAAAGACGGTATTTGCAATCGATTACCAAGAGAAATGCAATGCTAAATAGCGAAATAGCGACCGCGAACAGCACCTACATGTTGCTATATCACAAATCTTTGTTCGTGTACATAAGGAAAAAATCTTCGTTCGCGTACACTCATCGCTTTTATGATCCTGGACTGACTTTATATAAGAACAACCCAAGTGTACGCACCTAAAGTAGACTCTCACGCATAAGCAAAAGTTCTTATCTCAGTTAAGAACAGGATATCCGTTGTAACAGGTAAATTTGGGACCAGAAAATCTTTTAAGAATTCAGATTGGTCAGGTAGGTGTAATATTCCAAATATTCGGTGCTCCAAATATGTTTGGAAGACTTGGAATTGTTTCAGCTCATTTACAATGTGTCTTAGTGTAGCATTGTATGCATTGCACAATACAATTAATTTATATAAGATGTGTAGGGAACTGCAACTATTCTGATTGATGGGTAATGTGCAGTAGTTATAATTTTTCTTGTCTTGAAGGCGAAACGTACCGGTTTAAAGCAGCGTCTTCAGTACGAAAAAAGCTTTGTCGTTATATTTAATATGATGAAAATAGTGTGGGTCGAAATTTAGTAATGCACTTTTTTGAAGAGCAAGTTCAGAACATATGACATATGATTTGGATACTGCAGTATAATGTGATTTAAACTTTGACGCCGAATTTTGTTATTAACGTTCCTAATTCTTCTGAAGTTTAGCGGTTATATGTACATTTCTGTGATTTTATATTTTTATCATGACATTGGACATTGTTGTAAAACTACAGGAGGTCACATTATATGTATATGACGTTCAAGATGTACATAATGAATATATGTAATGTATATATGTAACAATGGCGATATTTGCATGGATCCATGAAGTAATCACTTGTAATTTTCAACCATGGCTTTACGGACATGCGCACACAGTCTTGGAAAACCATAAATATGAATAAAATAACCACAAACGTCAGACATATTACGACAATAAACTAAGGTGGCCTAAGCAACCCGATGCTTGGTCAAGTCATCCTGCCTTACCTAGGAGAGCCAGTGGAATTTATATAAATTTAAATAAAAATATATATTTATTTATATATAAATATATATATTTATACCATATATTATATATTTATGTTGCGATGTTCATGCCCGGTGACAGCTCAAGTATGATACGACAACCCGGTGAGCTTAATAGACTGCGATATAAATGCCTAAGAAGTAACAGTTCGGTGAATATATCTGTGACATGGACTTGGTAAAAGTTTTACGTCATAATTGAGCTATAATATAAACCCTGTAATATTCAACTGTGATAGCTTATATATTGTGCAATATTTTGTAGAATTTTGTAATATTTTATATAATTGTTTTGAAATACCCTTTTAGTAGTGGGAAAGGTGTTCCTCCTTTCTGCGGTTGAGCTTTGTTTGACCATATTCCCCTTACAACATGGTTCGGATAGGGCGTCCATGTCAATTTTTTTCTAAAAATCATAAATTTTCGGAAATCTGATCGACACCTACACCTACATCGACTCCTACAGCTACATCGACATCTACTCCTACTATGAAACGAACCGATAACTTTTCAACGTATTTTGATAGCAATGAGGACAAAACTGATTTTAGGCATCCGGTTAGTACGGCTAGCCAAAGACCAGCCAATCCCAAACGGCACCGTATAGCCTTTCCAGATTTTCATCTGGAATCAAATGCATGTCTATGCCTATTGTTTGGCGGCTGGTCCGATTATTTCCTTCTACGTAAAAACGTTGTGCCATCCCATCCACAACACAGTGCAGGTAAGATAAACCTTCGTTTCGTGGCGCTACACTAATGCAGGATTTATTGCCGCGCCGTATACTATTTCGTTAAGACAAATTGTACCTTACAAATCAACCGCCCCGCTTACCTGTCATTTTTTCATACAATATCAAGTCAGATTTGTTTAGAAATTAGATACCTTAAATTCAACTGATAATTCCGGAATTAGAATATTTTGGCAAAATTTAACTACTTTCATCAAGCACATACTTGGCAAGAAACGTATTGCCAGAAAGTCTCATTAGATTTCCATACGATTATTTATAATCCGTAAATATGCCAGGTTTCGTAATGATTGAAATTACATAATTTGCCGATTCATTTTCTTGTCGCGCTAGGCCAAGGGTGGTGCACACGATTGTTTTGAAACAAAATACTTTGCCAATATTGATGGGCAAAATTTACAATGTGGAGGATTCGACAAATGTGGGAAATTAATCAAACACAACGAACCCGGACTGCTAATTTTGTTTAGTAAATTGCCGAAGCTCTTAGAAAAAATATCAATTATGCTAAAGTTTACTTCTGTAGAAAGAGGCAATTTATCTGCTGTTTATAATTACGCGAGTACTCCGGCGTTCGAACGATATGGTTTATAAGATTTCGGCAACAGGCCAATATAACCAAACAAGAAATTGATAAAATTTTACACATCAGCCTGTCGCAGGATAGCAATAATTTACATAACCTGCGTTTAATGATGTGCCCAAACAATTAGTTTGAAAATCCGATACTTTTGGCTATATATGCATATAAAACAAAACTACATAAAACAGATATATTTATATTCCAAAGCATTGGTCTTACTAGCCGCGTATGAAAACAGTATCTAGCCGACATTCGGCACCCTGTACAGGCACTATGTTTCGGTAAAATATTATCATATCACAAGTTGCACGTCACGTATGGCGTAAATTTTTAACGTCCGGCTTTTCATTGACTGGTTCCGTTGCACACATTACATGTCGACTTTCCATTATTCCATAAAATTAACACTAATTAAAAAATTGTTCAGTTGTTCACAATTAAAACAAAATCACGTGTTGTAGCAAATTAGTTTTCGATTTTAGCTGATTTCCTTAATTTTAGCACTGTTTTGAACAAAAATCCCGATCCGGCGCTGGTGGCCTGTTAACACTGCTTAGCTCCCACTATCTAGCATATTTACGTATTTTCGCGAAATTTGCTACATCTTCTGAGTATGTGTATATAAAACCTTAATATTAGGGCTAGTTGGCCTAATTCCATCCCGATATCGTTGTGCACATAAAAACATGAATCTTCGTGATACCCCCGGCTTTTTGCTCCATTTGTGAATATTTTTCGCGAATTTAATAGTTTAAGTATTAAAGTAATGTTCCTGAATTTTTCTCCTGATATATATCATGGCACCTAGCAATGCAATAAAATTAGCCATATTTTAACGTTCACACGACGTGATTTATAAAGAATGGAAATGTGTTTAAACCATACGCGTTGTAGAAGCCACAATACAGCCATAATTAGTAAAGTCGAAAACTAGGAGACTAAACGTTTGCTGCAACATACCATTATGGGCTATCATATCTTTTCTTTAAATTATTGGTTGAATACGAAAATAATATACTTTTGAAAATTTAGTGCATTTAGCTCTTCAAGATAAAATTTTGTAAGAAGAGTAATACACTCGGATATGACATGTATCTAATGCACACTATACATGATTATTTTGTTGTTTTTCGACTTAATAATTACGAATGTTAGGGTAACGTCACATTCTTTGAAGATACAGGCGAGTTTCCTTCCCTCGAAAATTATTATAAGAATACCTGCTAAGACCACTGGCCAATAACCACTGAGATTGGCGGCAAAAATAGTAGCTGTTCTTGTGGTTCCTATTCCTGTTGTAATAGCATTGGTTGTTGCAGAGCTGTGCGCGTGTACATGTACGGGTTTCAAGCGTTTAGCCCACGGGTAGCGGGTACCAGCAGGTTTCGGAAAGTAATCGCAAAATATTTAGTACAACCCCGAGTACCAAGCAATGCTCCACCTTCAAGAATAACCACCCATGGTGTTAAATATTTTGTTTTGCGATCAGAACTGGAGGGTGGGTCAATGGATCGTTCGTGTTTCATGTGGGTCGCCATGTTTGCTCGGTCACGGTGAGTCGTGTGTCGAATGGCGTAAGTCGTGGGTCACGTTGTTAACAGTAGGTACAGCCGCGTGCTACTTCCAAAGCCAAATGCCACATTGTTCAATATATAGCTGGTGAAATGAATTTTAGACTGATCACAGTAGACTTAGAGTTGTGTTGATGAATGATCGTGATCGTATTAAGTACTGCAACTTGAAATCGACAACGCCTGGCCAATAGATCCTCCATTGAATACACAAGTTTATATATCGTTTGTGTTTAATATTCTGTATTTTTAAGTTACGTATAAATTAAATTTATATTGGTTTTGGTAGTGTTACTCAAGTCTAACCGTATTATGCTGGTAATGTATGTTAAAATCATATTCCATGCCAAGGTGGTAAATTTATTTTATTGGGGGGGAGGGCGGGGGGATGGTGAGCGTCGACTAACGCAGAGAAATCCCTTTTTGGCATTCTGGCATGCCATTTTGCATAACCGAGCCACAGAGTTGCCAGACTGATGTGCCCACATAAAACCAGTTCATGACTCCCTTCCCTATTGGCATTTCAAATGCGCTAAAGGCTTTCAGGTTAATATTTAAGAGCTGCCAGACAACGTTGTTTGTACTAAGGAATGATTTATTTCGAGGTACCACGTTTGTACCTGTAAATGACGCTTTTCTCAGGATTCCATAATTGCTTGTGTTTCTTTGGGGTACGTACATAAATGTTAGGGCCAATATCAAGATGAGCAGCGTGACGTTATACGCTGGCATACCGTTCTACATATACTAAGCCTATACTTTATCCCAAGCCTCGACACTTATATGTCCGCCAGATTACCAATAAGCATAAGTAGTGGCGCGGCCGCACCCCGAACACCCCGCACTAAGTTGTTCTTTTTCTAACGATATAACGTCATGCAGCGGCGTAGCTACGGGGGGCCAGGGGGCCGCGGCGCCCCGCAATCCAAACTGACCGGTGAAAATTTTGGTAAGGCTTCCCTTATTATGTTGAGATTTTTCAAAGTGTATGAAATTTGAAGGCACTTGTGGTTTCCAAAAAATATTGGGAAAAATTTTCGCGCTTCGCACGGTTATTTTATTTCAGTGCAATTCAGGGCTGGATACCGATATATAGAAACTAGCGATAAAACAAGCTTGCAGAAAATTTTGTCTGCGGCCCCCCAATCAAAAAGTCTGGCTACGGCACTGACGTCATGCCCCTAAACTTAGCTAAGTTGTTTTAGCAGTTTATTCAGGATTGGAGCAGATTATTAAAACTAGCTTTGTAGATTGTCGTCTCGATATTCTGAAGGTTCGATAATCTGAAACGAACGGTTCGATAATCTCATGAGAACATTCAATGCTCCGGTCTCAGCCAAGGTGAGGAGGTAGCGTTATATCGTTAATGTAGGGG
>JASANE010018770.1:0-13695 GCA_030248225.1 Trileptium ribeirensis
GGCTCCCCTGCGCTAACGGATGGGCGGAGCGACGCCCGCCGGGTATCGTTGGACTCACCGTCCAACGGCGATTCGAACGAGGGGTGATATACTACTGGGGCGGCAGGAGTAAAGACGATACTAAAATTGGTGCGGTTAGAGAGAGTCGTGGCTACAATGATGGCACGTTTATTAGTCGTTCAGGTTAACGGGGCGGCGGATCGAGACACGCCGGGTATTTTTGGAAATGTCTTACCAAGACGAATCTAATGAAGGGCGATTTGATTATTTTAGAGTAGAGTGAAAAATCTCGAATTGTCGGCGCCCATCAGCAGTTGGCAGCGGCTTTCTAAGCAACTTCGCGTGGCTGCAGCGGGTCAGCGGAGCTTCGGGCGGAGGTTCAAAGCCTATGGTTGGATTCACCTAGTCGCGGTGAACAAAACGAAAGGTCGCATGTGCCAGTTCTGACGCGGGGTAAGGCAACGGAGATGTCGGAAAGAGGGGTTTTGTATTGGCTGCAAACTGCAATAGGTTACAGAAACAAGGCGGGTTTGCCTAAAAATCGTCCACAAGACACACATAAATAGATACATGTACATATTTTATATATGATATGTGCTAACTACATGGAAAATGATAGTCCGGGTTTCACGGTGACAATCCCACCTAGCGTAAGTAGCGATTGCCCCTACGTATTTCAGGCGAAGTTCTGGCGTTGTCCGGAGCGGTTTTGGAAGTCCTCTCACACTTCCCCAACGTGTTCTACCGGTCTATTATGATTATGTTCCGGATCCCGGCACCGTAGACGGTGGCGGGCCTTAGAATTAGCCCGGCATCCGTCGTTCCGCATGCTTGCGAAGACTACCAAAAGTGTGATTTCCGCTTATGTTGGCTTGCTGTTTTCCGTGACCACTGCTCAGTACATTGCTAAAACCAAGTAAATTTACTATTTTTAATTTCGGTCTTAGTAAATGTGCTTTCTCGAATGTGCAGCCAGGGGCCTCCTATTCCCGGACGGTCGTAACCGTCAAAGTTTTAACGCGCGGCGACAGCTAGTGGTGATTTTCCAGCGTGCTGCCTACTTTCTTTCGGTATGGAGCGTGGTGTCCACTATCCTAAATCGGCTTGATCAACCTAATTCTGTTATCCCATTCAGCGTACCTCACACGACACTCGTCCCGATGGTTAAACGCGGCAATTAATACAAACAGTATATATCATTTACATACAAAGCGATGTACGATACTTTATACAAGGTGACAAACGATATTTTTATACAAAACGAGGAATTTTTATACAAAACGACAAACGATATTTGTATACAAAACGATGAATTTTATACCAAACGACAAACGATATTTTTATACAAAATGATGCATTTTATACAAAACGACAAACGCTATTTTTATACAGAGCGACGCATTTTATACAAAACGACAAACGATATTTTTATACTAAACGACGCATTTTATACAAAACGACAAACGATATTTTATACAAACGACGCATTTTATACAAAACGACAAACGATATTTTTATACTAAACGACGCATTTTATACAAAACGACAAACGATATTTTTATACAAAACGACGCATTTTTGTACAAAACGACAAACGATATTTTTATACAAAACGACGCATTTTTATACAAAACGGCAAAGGATGGTTTTATACCAACGCTAAGCGATCTTTTTTATGCAAACGCTCATGTTCCAGCGCATCCCCCTACCAATTTGAGTACGAAGTTCCTAAAATACTCGTGACAGGGCCGAAGCGGCCCTGTTACATATAATGCGCTGATTTCATTGAAAAGATTACAAAGGCGCATAAGCGAACAACAGGCTATAATACAACTCATGTTAATATTTTATCATATTCTATCGCCTATTCCAGGAAATGAAAAGTTTTCAGTCGAGATTTAAACTTTGCAATTGTAATACTAGGATTACGCACACTTTATGGCAGGTTATTCCATGCAAGTTGTGCAACGGAGTTGAAACTGTTGCTGCGCGAAACGTCGACGTTGAGTATGCAGCAGGTCGCTAGGCGTGGCAGCAGTGATAGTTTGATCATATCGGAGATATACGACGGTGCATCGATAGAGATGGCGTTGAAGAGGATAACGAGCATTTCGAACTGTATCAGCTTTTCAAGAGGAAGCTAGTGGAGTCGTCGAAGAACCGGAGTAATGTGTTCACGCCTGTTTGTTTGTGACACTACCTGGGCTGCATTGGGGAGCAGACGTCGCAGGCGAACGACATGAGAAACGACATGCTGCAATACAGGGCATTACAGTACCCTAGTCGACACATAACAAATGCCCTGACGACACATTTTGCTGTGTGGTTATCAAACCACAGCTACGTTTGGCTAATTTCACGACGCTGCCAGGTGTAGCCACGCGACAGAGCAGTTATCTTATGTTCGAAACAACGGCAACTGTCAAGGAATACACCCAGAGGATCATTACAAAGTCCGACCGTTGTGTCACGGCATTTTCAATGTGTAGACATCGCTTGCATGTGTCTTTGCGACTGAAGCGTACCAGCTCGGTTTTTGAATCATTTAAGTTGAGCTTATTGTCCTAAAACAACTTTCGTGGGACGGCAAATAGCGATGCAGTGTGCTTATAACTTAGGTTGAGTATTTGGATGTCATCGGCGTAGCAGTGTACGTAAAATCCGGCGCTGTATATATGCTGAACATAAGTAATTTAAGCACACTACCTTGAAGAACCCCACAGGATACATCCCACTGAGTGAACCGCGTGTTTCCGATACAGCGTGTTACCAGGTGACCGCGTCAGGTAAAGTAAGATGCGAACCATTGTAGAGATGAGTGTGACATGCCGATGTAGCAGAGACGTTGCAGGAGTATATTATGGTCAACAGTATCAAAAGCTGACGAAAGACCCAAAGATACCAGAATAACGGTGCGCACCATGTCATGTTATTCCGAATGTAGCTGCAGATTTTCAGAAGAGCTGTTTTAGTGAAATGGCCTTTTTTGTAGGCAGACTGGTATTTAGGTACGAGATCTTTATTGTTAATATACTTGGAGAGCCGGACGCAAATAGCCCGCTCAATCAACTTTGGTAGAAATGGCAGGTTAAAGACAGGTCAATAATTGGTCTTGTCGTAGATGTCGGCTTCTGGTTTTTTCAATTTAGGTGTTGCGAAGGCAAGTTTTTTCGCAGTGTGCGACCTAGTTGTTGTTAATAGAATCGTTTATTATAGCTGCGATTATGGGAAACAGGTCATCAATACATTCATTCATAAAGACTGGTGGAAGCGAATGTAATAAGGAGTATTTCATATTATTTGAAGTTATCAGTTGGCGCAGGTCATCTTCGTCTGCTGCAGTTAGACGCAGTTGAGAGAATGGTATGGCTGGTGAACTGTACACAAATTGAGCTCTGTGTAGAATCACGGGGCGATTCCCGTCTATCACGTGCCGCTTTGTGGCATAGTGGGGCATGACACTCGAACACTACTTAAAGTATTTCACAGAAACGTGCAGTTCGATCGTTATATGAGCACGCAGTAAGTTTGCGGCAGCGATATGTCAGGTCTGAACGGAACCCCTCAGATTTGGGTCGGTTTCATTTGCGGTATTCAGTTATCTTAGTAGGTAGTCTGGAACGTAACTGGCGACGTAGTTTGACTACTATTAAATAATTATCCAAGATCGAAGTTTGTACAACGAACACCGTTGCTGCAAGATCACTGCTCGAGTAAGAAAGCAGCAAGTAGATTCCATCTTCACGGTCGTGATTTGTCGCTGGGTGGCGGGCGTGCTGCTGGGTCAAATGAGCTGGATTAAAGATGTGAATTCATTGTCTATCACAGGCAAGCTGAAATAGCCGATGATTAGGTCCTCGGACGAGTAAGTGGAGAGGAGAGATAAAATCTTGGCAAAGTATGTGTATAATGCATTCTGGGGAAAAATCGGCGGTCGGTATATTGTTACACTTAGCATCGGGCAGCCATTAAGGGTTACAGTCCCGAGTATAAATTCAAAGCTGGTGAAAGTCCTTTCTGTAATCTCCCGAGATGACTTATAGCGCAGGAATGGATGTGCTATCACAGCAGTACCTCCTCCACAACCGCTTAATCGCAGCCGAACCGTAACGCGGAACATATCTGGCGCGCATTCTTTGAAAGCTATTGCATTTGAATCTTGCATCCACGTTGCCATTAGAGCAAGGTCGACTATTGTGACCAACCACTATGATCGACCATTGTGAGCCTTATAAGCGTCGACTTATTATTGACTGATCGAGCATTCAAAAGTCCGAAACTAGCGAGCTCGGAATGCCGTGTGGATTGACTTGATAGTCATTGTTTATTGTCAGAAATGTTACTGTTACTCGCAAGGGTACCAAAATCGCAGTTATCCGTGCTGTCAGTTGATCGTAGATCAGCGGGGCTTATATTGATTATGATTGGTGGTCGAAGAAGCTGTGACTCCGTCGGTGCTGACGAATTATGGGTTGCGTTGGCCACAGTTTGTGCTACTGTTGGTGCAGCTAGTGGTGCTGGGTTGGACGTAGTATGCGCGACGGCAAGGATGGTTGGGGGCACGACACTTGGTCGGGAGATTAAGCCTAGCTCTAGCAGCGTCGTCAATGATAAAGCGGCGATTCTCGACTTCCGATGACCAAATATAAGGGTGACTAGCGGAGGAAAATAGCGCCCGTGTAATAACCACATGGAAGGCTGCGCCTCCTGCTTTTGTTCGGAGTTTCAAGACATAGAGCGGTGCCACACCATTCTTGGTCATGAGGATTTGAAATACAGCGTCGGTGAAGTTGGTTCGAAATCGGCGAATTAAAAGTTGGGCCTGCGGTGTTGGTTTCGCTAGGACACCAGGTGAAGACGGCCCGGATGCGACAGTTATGGACGAGTTGTTGTGTTGCCGAGCATCGTGTGTAGTGGTTGCACTTTGCAGGACGGCTCGCTTGTTCTCGACAGCTCGATTGCAATGCGACGATTCGACTGTTTTCGTTGTTGGCGCTTGCGAGTGCCCCGCTTGAGCTTGCGATAGATTGCGACCTCGATGACGTCGCTTGACGTTGATGAAGCCATCACTGTCGATGGATTCGTTTGCACCCATAGCTGAATACTACCTTTTGAGCCGTCGTTAGATGTTCTGTCATCCGTCTTTGCATCATCTTGTTTGTCGCGGCGTTGGTTGCAAGTTGTGATAGCAGCTGGCGCAATATCAGAGATCATATCGATAGCCATCTTGAGATTATTCGCGTCGTTGCACAGCGCGGCTATTCGGCCAAATGACCACAAAATATAGCCAGCAAATCCATTGATGATGTATTAGTGGACAGTTAAATGCATGTGTTAGCTTAACATGAGACGACGACAGCGAAGAAATTATATAGAACAGTTTTCCCTGGTGTAACGCACCAGCACGCACTCTTTTTTATTCTTCCTCCTGAAAACAATTGTGTTAAAACCATTTGCAATTGGGTTAAAGTTAATATTACTATTAACACTCATATGTCGTATGCAGCTCTATTTGTAAATTACCGTTCGAAAATAAGTCTCCAGTTTGTTCCACCATTGTTTGCACTTTTACTATCATTTAAAGCGAAACGAGAAATGAGGAATTTCGGGGGGGGGGGGCAGGCAACATAGTTTTGGTGCAATGAAGTTTTTCAAAGAAACGAAGCTCCAGTAACCGCCATTAACATAAGAGTAAGATTAGTAGATTTTTTAGATTTTATAAATTTGATGTCATTTCAAAGAAGTTGAGTTAATATGTAAATGGAATTTAAAGATGGTTACTGACCCCAGTGTTCTGATATTTAAAATGCACTGCCGTTAAGTCAAGGCTGAGGGCAATTTCAGCCTCAAGTCGCAACTGCAGACAGGACGTTAACCTGGTCAGGATGAATTTGCAACATTTCTTATTTGGTATATTGCTTAGTCCTACATGATACAAATCTGCAACTCAACTGAATATTTAAGACTTAGCTTTTCAAAATTAAAATGTTCTGCAGGTGACGTTTGTGTCTACAACGCTAAACATCAAAGACCAAACAGAAGCTGATAATCTATGCAGCCAGAATCCGAAAGTTCTGCTGAAATTGCTGAGTAATATTGGAAAAGTGTTCAAATATTCTCTTCGAAATCATACACCCAACTTCTACATCACTAGCAAAATGGGTAAGCAGCTATATTCACTGCCGGCAACTGTTGTCTAGTTAAATACAGACACTAAAATACTGCACCGTTTCATACCGCTCTTAAAAATTTTAAAGCCTTATATTCTTCATGTTGAAAGATCGTTTCAAATAATTGCCATATTGTTTTGGTTTAGAAACATTGTTCTCATTCTGTTGAAAAACAACATATTTGATGCGAACATGTCTCTTTACAATATTAAAATCGCCCTGCTATGTTGCGCGCTGAGATTGTACTGCTTAAGCAACACTATACTTCAGTTTTATGAGCCAAGGAATACTTGGCTTGAACAACATACAAAGCCGAGATTGTTTGAGATCAAACAAAAGAGAATTTTCAAAATAGTGTGCCGCAGCAGTATATAGTCTAGGTAAAAATTATATACGTGCAGCTTTAATTGAAATATATGTAACCGTAACGGATTAACCTAATTTTAACTCATTGGTAACATGTAAGAACCGGGGAACATTATGGTGCTAATAAATACCTGTGAACCTTAGCATAAGGAGCTATGTCTTGGTACAACGGTCAGCAACATGCCAGATGTATACGTCGAGAAGTTTTTCGTTTTATGCTTAATGTTATAAAACAAGTTCAATCCTATCTTGGCGAATGCTTCGTATGATGGTTACAAGTTTAATCTGGTGCTGGCTGTCCCCCTGGGCGAATATCATATTTTGCGACAGCCTTCAGAATTGTAAACATTATGAGTGCACCAGTATCAGAGCGGAATAAACGTTCACTCCTTGAAAGATGGATATAAGTAAATTGAGGCACGTTATTTTGAATTTGGGCAAAGCTTGAACACTATGTCGATGAGCGTAATAATCAGAAAAGAATGCAACCTATATGAAGTTAAAGATAGTTTATATACACGAGACTATGACATATATATACATTGCAAAGATTTTTGATATTTTTCTTTTTCGTTTATATGAATCCTAGCTGGTCAAGAGGAATATAGTTGCACCAAAGTAGCAAACAAGGACGAATATGGGAGATGCGGAGTGAGTACGAATTTCGTACCGTTGTACGCATATGTATTTGTATTCGGATCCCTATGAGTTGTACATACATTCTTAAAGAACTGGGTAGATTTCCAAATGGTACAGCATGTATGACCGCCTCCAAAACATATATTCATATATACACCATAAATGCCCACAGGGCTGGATTGTTAACCTTCGAAGAGTCTAACTTAGATAAACCATATTAAACTTCTTCCGTGCAGAAGGCACTTGAAAATTTTAGTAATTATGAACAATATTACAAAATTATTAAAAAATAGAACAGAAAGGAGGAAATTTTGCCTGCTCCCCTGTCAGACTCATGTACTGTTGGGGCCACGCCAATCATATTTCTGTACATATTTACATTATTGACCAACCTGAGAGACTTCTGGCATTGCCTGTAATTTACACTGCCGCCCCTTCGGAGATATTTCTATATATTCAAGACGATTATTTTTTTTACTATTTTCCATGATATATTTCAACTTACCAGATTTCTAGAGGGAAGGCCTATATTGTCACCCCAGCCATATTTATGCGGGAACACCTTCCCGCATAAATCCCCTACCCTACCTGGTGGCTTTGCGCAAGGGTAGCACAGTTTAAAAGTATTGTTATAACAGCGAAATTTTCTGAGAGGTTAAAGGGTAAAAGCTGAAAATCACTACGATGCAGCTTCAATACTTGCGAAGTCGCAAAACCCGCTTTAGGATCGATCCTTTAATTATTATGATACTCTGCGCAACTGTTATTGGACTGACAGTGTGCCAATGCGCAAGAAATCTGAAGAAAATTCAGAAGTCTAATTAAAAATTTATCATATTCTAG
The DNA here is from genome assembly GCA_030248225.1 of Trileptium ribeirensis. NCBI lineage: Eukaryota > Metazoa > Nematoda > Enoplea > Enoplida > Thoracostomopsidae > Trileptium > Trileptium ribeirensis. The sequence goes on from JASANE010018770.1 coordinate 8,019, forward strand.
AATATTGCTTTAACTCGTCACTCCAATGACATGGAGCTAAATTAGAGCTTAATAACTTCAATTGGCTTGTAATTCTTGGTTAAATAGCTAGTGCTACTTAACGCTACACAAAATTCATCCGGTTATTAGGATTAATAGTTGGTAATAAACTATGTTGCGCATGATTTGACCAGAATTCTGGAATCTGACACATTTGTTGGCTCTCACAAGGAAATGGGGTTGAATGTCATTTACTTAGTTGCTTTATTGCATTGAATCTACTGAGACAACTTGCGCCAAATTAACCTACGCAAAGATTACATAAAATAAACTTTTGAGTGATTTTAACACAAATATGTGTTTTAAACTGTTTATTAACCGAAAGGAACAGGAAGATGAATGAATTCAATACTGTACAAGTGAAAAATTAAGCAAAATATTGGCTGGTATATACGGCTTTTAAAATGTTACATAGACGTATAATTTCATTGGAGCTTAAATTTTAAGGTTATGCCTGCTTATATCTTTGGAAAGATTGGCTAAAGTATGTGCTGAATATGTTTCGTTTGAGAACAGGCGAATACTGTTGCGTTCTTGCCGAAATGGAGATATGAATACGAAATAAGGGATGAAAATGTTTTCCGTACTATAGCCGACCAAGTGCGGCTGTTATCAACTGCACTTTCGCAAAGAAGGATCCGAGTTTTAAGGTGGGAACTATGAATAACTGTTATCCATAAACCGAGATTAATAATTATGCATTTCGTTGTATCTTAATATTATTAGCTACCTAGCCAAATATTCGAAAGCAATGGCGCTAAACCGAACGATCTTAGTGCGGCATGTAGTTTAATAGTCCCAACATCAACATAGCTTGCTTGAAACGTTATATATTGACATTTCAGAAGATCTAGATACATTGAACTATCCTGTCCGTGATCTTTTCCTGTGGTCTATACTGTTTCACAAACCGGAATTGTCGCACGAACTATGGCTGCGTTTGAAACATCCTATGCGTACGTAATATAATAGGTCGTCACTATAAAACTGAAAGAGGAGCATAAAGGCTTTTGTATGAATTTTGTGTACGTGCTACATGAAACCCGCTAATTTGAATATTTTTGGGTGTTGTTCGAATCAATGCGCCCAGTAGTTTTCAGGGCGCTGATTGTAATACACAGTAATTGCCCAGTAATTCGAAAATTTCTGCGTGTTAAATTGCAGGTACCCAGTAATTTTGCGTGTGCAATTAATACCCCGTAATTATAATTTTTGTGGGACAAATTTTATACCTCTCCTTCAGTTTTAAGGTGGACTATCTATAATTGTTATATTGTTCTGTACATATGTTATGTTCTTAGAATGATTAACTCACAAAATATGCAAAATAAATTTTCTACTATCTGTTATTGTTCTACCGCGGTCGAGTGTAATATTTTCATACCGCAAACAGGAAAATTCGTATCTAAGCAGCCTTCAGAAAACGACATAAAATGCTTTGCAAATTGCCCTGCGTTTCGCCGGCTCCAACAGAAAAAGCATAAATGTACTTCGAAATCACTGCTTATACCTCTGACATACTGCAGAGGGATCAATACTCCAGAGAGCACGTCACGCATAAATATGGGGATTCACTTGAATCATTGTGCTTTGAAACCGTATTTGGATTTTATTCTGTCATGCGCCACCATGACCTATATTATTTGTTACAGTGGGAGCTTTGATTGCTGCATTTCTTCTGCGTGAACTCGGTCGCGAAGCTTCTAAGAGCAACGAACACGTAATGGCTAAGGCTTTGTTTGAACAAAGTCGGTATGTTTATTTTCTGGAATAACAGTGCTATGTATGTTTATATTATCAGATCATTAGTTTATTATGAAGCAGTTATCGACAGACAGCAAACGGTACAAAATGCTATATCACGTGCATGCTGACGCTCCGGCGTCTCGGAGGGGAGGGTAGCCGACGCCGACTGAGGGTTGAGAATATCTCACGTGGAGGGTAGAATACCCCACGGGAGGGGGGAGGGTGAGATCGTTAGACGGGTGGTGACACAAAGTTTTGTAACCCCTCCTGTCGTACCCTATTTTTACCTAATTTTTGTCAATATTTCCCTATTTTTGCAAAACTTTTCCGCGCGGCTTCGCAGATGGTGTGCGGAACATCAGGCGGTGGGGGTAAGACGGTACCCTTAGGGAGTAGACCAGGGCCTCGCGGGGGTGTCAGGAGTCTCAAGACGGTAGTCCTTCCTGAACCTCAACTTCGGCCTGTATGCTATATTATAATAGTTTAGCCGACGTGTATTGATGTAGCTTCCGATAGTTGTGCTACAAAATAATCATGCTGGCAACGCCTTTTTTTATTCTGGTATTTTATTAGGGACAAAAGTTTTGTGGTACTGTTGTAATCGAAAAGTCTGGGCTGAGTGCGAGCCCAAAATGTTGCATTATTTTCCAAAATCTAAGATTATATTAGGTGCAGTGATTGAATGTTTGTCAAAATAACGCCGTAGGAATGTGGTAACGTTTAAATTATTATCTTTTGCAAAAACAAGTAATCGCTACCGCTACTAATGAGTACGGAAAGCTGTAGCTAGTGCTAAAATAATTTCAGTAAATTTTTACACGTCAAGTTTTATTATGGTTTAATGTTTAGTTTAACCAATTATTGTGGAACAAAATGTACTCACAACAGAGTAAGCGCAATATGTGTTTGAAACTACAGTTTCCGGCCATAGTATTATGAAAGTTTCATTTTATGGATGCGTCTGAAAATTTTCACCTAATGTTATTTCCAAAATCCAATATGAGAATTAGCTTAAGTTTTGTGTTAAAATAAAAAAGAGTCCCTATTTTGCGAAAATTATACAAATATACATGAAAACATCCTAAAAAACTTAGCCATGTAAACACGTACCAGCTTTTTACGCTGTACATGCTTTCAGTCTTTACATCATATAGTCACACGTGAGTAAGACCGTACATTGTGGCGCAAAGCATTATTCCGTTTGTGGGCCAGGTAAGCCTGAGGAAATGTAAGTTTTATCGTTAGAAAAATGAAAAAGAACAGCTTATGCGACGTTCACGTTATAATGTCCCCGGTGTTTGGAACTTTTAACCCCCTGTAGTCGCGACCCTACTGTATAGACAGTCAGGGTGACACCCATACTGTATATCAAATGCCGAGGGTGTACGACACACCCTTAGCTACTACATTTTTTCTAGACAGTGTCGTACACACCCTTAGCTACCGATTTGGCGCGAATTAACTATAACGGACACCGTCTGTAGCTAATGCGGTTTATTAGTCAACTGTCCTGTAGAGTTTTTCCTAAATTCTCGATATTTGTATCTAGCCCATATGAACATTGCTCAAATAATTTCTAACACTGTCAATAAAACTGCCAGAAGACACGGTGTGCCTGACACTGTCGGTAAGCGGTAATACGCGTAACTAGCTACCGTTGAAAAAATTTATTAAAAACACGGGGGTGTCTAAGACACCCTGTTGTCAACAGGGTGTCTGACACTGTGTGGGGTACATAGGTTCCAAACGTTGGGGACATTATAACGTGAACGCCGCATTAGGCGGGGGTTCGTTGGACGGCACCACCCCCACCCCTTCCCGAATGATGTTAGTCTCAGTGCAGGTCTTGTTTAAGGACTTAAGTTTATGCTAAGGCCTAGTATATCTAGAACAACATCGCATGAATTACACTTAGGCCTCTCATGGTTATCTTGCACGTGTGTTGTTGTTCGCTCGTTTTGTACGAGCAGCAGCTCCTAAATAGCGTAGTCAATACGCGAAGCAGCAAATGTTTAGGCAAAACTGTACAAAATATATAATAATTTATGCGATAAAGTTATAACACGGTTAAATCAATCGCTCAATTAACCCTTTCCCGCATAGTGACGCACGTCTGCAACAACGTACAGTGCGACGCGATCACTAAGCATGGCTAAGCTATCGAGAAATTGGTATATGTGATAAGCGGCCGCAATATTTGGACTTGTACTTTCCTTGTTATGAATACTTGTCAGCCTTCACTAAATTATACGTTGAGTCGTACAGCTTGTATGTGATCTGTCCAGTATATTTAGAAGTGAAGAAACTCCATTATGCCATTATTTCCTGCGAAGCGGTCAGTCAATGTTATTAGGGAAAATCGTAAAATATTGACAGCGAACAGTGTCTGCGCGTTTCTTTATAGGAAGTCGTCAGTATCTTCTACATAAGCTAAATGTGGCTTCAGAACTGTCATTCGATTTACGATTGCGGGCTGACTTTACAAACGAACAACCCAGATGTACACTCTTAATCACGCATTACATGGTAAAATCAGAATTAAACCGATAACTGTTAACATACGCTAACAACATATGTTTTTTAAGGATATTTGATACAAGATCCTTACAAACACAAAATTTTTGAGGTATGATATTGCCCAATTCAGAGAGCAATCAAACAACAAGGTCGACTGTGCTGTTGTTGAGACAACATTAAAATCGGCACTTTGCATGTTAATAATTCTTAAAACCAAAACCTATCTTTTGAGACACGATTTCTAGATTTTTCATGACTAGTTTAGAATAACATTACTAATTTAATAATTTTGAAGAATCGAGCCATGGGCGATAGTGAAATAACTGGAGCTGATTTTATTTCAAAAATATGCTGTCGTTCAACATTTGGCACCCAAAACATCGAATTATATGTAAACACTTATCTTTGGAAATTGGCATTGAGAAAATATAGCAGGCGTTCGCTAATAGGTTTTCAAACTTGTGTGCAGTAGCGTTATATATTGGTAATAAAATCTCACAAACTGTCGCAATCTATGCAATTAATTTTGTTGATTTTTACTGAACTAAGAAATTCTAGATTGCTAGTTCATTATGTATTTCATTTAATGTATTATCTGTTCAATGTGCTCAACATTCCTAGGGACGCTTGATAACACTTGCACACAACACAATAAAGCGTGCAAGCATAACCACATTGTGAATTCGAGGTCTGTAAGGACTATATTATTTATTATTTGTTGAAATATATGTTTGGTATTATGCGGGATTCACGTTATAATGTCCTCACCAGTTGGAACTTTTGTCCCCCTGTAGTGTAGGCTATACCGTAAAGACAGTGACAGCGACACCCATACCATATACAAAATATGAGGGTGTCAGGAACACCCTTAGCTACTGCATTTTGGCAGTAGAGTGCCGCGGGAATCCTATTGTTCTGCAGTGACAGTATGGCAGACACCGTATAGTATTAGTATGGTGACTTCCATATTGTAAACTACTGAATGAAAATTTTTATCGTTGAAAACATTTTATTCTGACTCTAAAATGTAGAATGCAGGATAAATTCGGAAGTGGCGTTTGAATCTATCCAGTGCAGTCCTAGACAGGTGCCCCGTAGGCTATATGGGAATTGACCCGACAGTATGGCCGATACCATCAAAAAAACGTAAAATTAATATGGTGTGCTTGACACCCTCTAAAATAAAGCTAACAGCTAGATACCCTATGAACTTTTATTCAAAAAGTAGAGGGTGTCTAAGACACTCTGTTGTGAAGGGTGTACCTGCCACAGGGTGGGGTACATAAGTTCCAACTGGTGGGGATATTATAACGTGAATCCCGCATTGCCGATAGTAATGCCTAAAACAATACGTAACTGAACGAAGAACAACATA
>JASANE010018773.1:0-51845 GCA_030248225.1 Trileptium ribeirensis
GTGAGTAGGCTCATCCGTAATTCCTCGGTTGGTATTGTCCTGGCTCTCGGCGTACTGCGCTAAAAACATAAACTGACACTGGCACAGCGTTGCGCGACGCATTGTTAGCGTCTGGTGGATAGCGTGCGGGATGCGGGCAATCGCGCATTAACATGCCCTGGTTCCCCCGCAGCGATAACAAGTGATCTGCGGCGGCGGCGCACGCGTCAGCGGTGCGGCAGCCACAGCAGGTACGAACGGCTGCGCGAGTGCGTTTAGCTGATGCGTGTTTTCAGCCCGTTTGTCGATTACGTCCAACAACCGACTTATCGTATCGCTGTTACTATTATTTGCTTTGCGGTGTTCCTCTATCATGGTCAGCAATTGTGTGATCAGACCTTCGCCTCTTTCCTCAAGTAAGGAGTTCACTGTTTTGGTACGGGGTTTAATAGCGCCCGATGCATTTGGGTCACGGCAGGCAGCACTAGCGTAACGCTTAGCAACACCCACAGTATCCCGAAACGTCTCACACTCATGGATCTGGTTAAGGACTTGCCTGCGCACCTCGGGTCGTAAACCCCTCTGGAAAAACATGCGAAGCATGGTGTCCCTTTGCTCGTCCTCCATGTCGGGGAAGGCGCCATCACACAAGTTCTGCAGCTCTAAACCTTACATTGCGACTGGCTCGTTCGCAGCCTGTTACCGAGTGCAACGTCCTGATAATGATTTCTCAGGGCGACGAGAAGACGAAAACAGAAAACGCAAGTTAGCGACAAGTCCTAGAAAACTTTGGCGCTTTCCCAGTGGGAGGCCCTCGAAAGCCTCCCCTGCCGGTCCACGCAAAAGAGTTGGTACACAAATCACACAAATCAACTTTCGACGACCGTCCCAACCATTGGCGTTGGCGAGACGGTTGTACATTCGAACCCAGTCCTCAAATTCCTGCCCTCGAGGTTTCCCATCAAAGGTTAACATATCCCTCAACGGTATCATTGGAGGGCCAGTGGGTTGGGTGATTAACTGATGCAGGATGGCGCTCGTAGCGTTCGCGTCCGAACCAAGCGAGTCGGAAAATTCTCCACGGCGCAATTGTCCGGTAGGCCGAGGTGGAGGGGGCGTGAGCGGTCGCTCACCGGTGACCGCGGCCGCCCGGGACCTAGTCCGTACAGTGTCTTCCATCGGGCCGTCAGTCGAAAAAGCCGCTAGTCTCCAAGTCTCCGTTGAGATTAGCGTTAGAGTCCATTTGCTAAACTATCGTCGTTGGGAGTAAGTAGGTGTAGCAAATCGACCTCCTTTCAAGTACCGACTAGAGATAATTATTAACCCAGCGTTTGGATTGGCAAAACGAACTAAACCAGCTAGTATTATCAGTCGTTCCCACTTATCATGTTGGCAGCTTCCTAAACTTCCTTTACCCAATGGGTAGAAATAGGAGTTAATAAGTCAAATTACGCGAACTAAAGTTACAAGTAAGAAAACTCAACGGTCCGGGCTAGCAAATCGGTGAACGGCGAAATGTAAGCGCTACCACTTATCAAACGAGACAATTCCAAAGACTACCGGTCGATAAACAGAAATACAATGTTACAAAACTATGTTAACACACTAATGAAAAGAAGCAAACTAAAGTAAGATAAAGTAATATTTACAATGTCCAGCTGGCAGCGTTCAGTTATCATCCGATCAGAATGTCTGGAAATCGTTCTAAGAAGGCAACAACAATTTGTTCGGTAATGAAACGTTACTGTACGACAGTTCACGATAGTCCGCCAGGCAGCTGTGATGCACAATGTCAACCAATTTAGCGATATAAAAGGACTATAAATTACCTGCCGAAATAGTGCACAAACGTTCCAATACGAAAACCGCCACTAGTGTCCAATGAACCCGGAATCACGTCAATTTGGAGTGTTTGTAGGCTAGCGTTACGAATAATCGTCCGACACCGAAGTAGTGAACAGTCAATGGGTCGACGACAAATTACAGTTCGAGTCACAATAGAGCGTTCGCCGGACAGCTTGAGTTAGTTTGACGGCCGTGTAGTACGAATAAATTTAATTAGTAGGTACATTGGACGAATAGATACAATGCTATTAGTTAATGAGTTAGTTAATTAAGCAAAGGTAAGCACAACGTAAAGACAACTTCTGAAAAAAGTGCCCTTCGAGTTGACGTATGGTGAATGTCAACGAAATGGCGGGGTCGTAAACTATCACACAGAGTAACGGTTCCCACAAGAAAGTCGCTGGGCATGCCAAGTATAACGTTGAACAATTGCATATATATATGCAAGGGCACAAAATAAAGCAGAGCATACAGAGGTTAAAATTATACCTAGGCGAGTACAATCCATAGAATTGGATACGTCCTGATTGCAAGAAGTCTGCGGAAGAATAAAAATTTTGGCCTACATGTGGTCCATATCAAAAGTTTCCGAAATTCCAGCAAGTGAGCATAACCCCTGGTGTTACCGAGACAAAATGGACGCCAAAAAGGGTTCACGGCGTATGGGTTGAACGCAAAATTTAAACTCACAACGTGGGGATTGCACGAAAAATAATTTTACGTCTCACGGCGTAGCCCCCAACGATGTAATACCGGCACGCAACTGCATGGCGCAACTTCCTAACACCATGCCCATACGATCCCGGCTATCGTGACCTCAAGGGCGGACCGCGAATCTTCAGAATTTTGTACTTGATCTTGGTCTGACCCAAGAAGCTACGGAGCTTAGCAGGCCGCAGGCGCGCTGCACGGGGTGTGTTCGGACTCCGCCCGATTGGTTGCGCACATTTCTAGTTTCCTAGTTTCCGGTATGATTTTTGAAGTCCCCCAGGGAGGATAGCACCGATACCTGCTCACAGGTCATGATGCTTGGCCGTCTTTCCCAATCCTAATCCCAGCGGCAGTTGTTTAGTTCAATTTAGTTGTGTTAAAAGCTGGAGCAAAATGAAAAATTAGCCTAGAAAATTGAGTCTTAAGTTGTTTTGCCTACCTAAAATCTTGATATGCTCCATGCTAGAGCATTCTAGCCTATGTGACCCCCACAGGGTTCCGACAAGCCCTGAAACTTTATTGTCGGAAGGTCAACGGCGTGGCCTGCTTCCTTTACTAATTTCAATTTTGGGAACCGATGATTTGACTAGTGTAGTTTCTGTCTAGTTGGCGCGAAGTGTGGGGGAAAGTCCCTAGTAAACTTTTCGAGCTGGCGGATTGGACGGGTTGAATTTGTGTGTAGACTCCTGATACTTTTATTCCTCGGTTCAAATGATCAAACAGTAATGACAGAAGGCCATGCACGCCAGTGCTTGGGACATTCTCGCCCACAAGCCGTGGTGAGCAGCGCCTGCTTCTCCGAGCGGTCAAACCACCAGTTTCCTATTGTCTCGGTATTAATTGAAACTGTACTCGGTGCCTACGATACAAAGTTTATTTGAATAATTCACGTTTATCTTTGGGACGAGTGTTTCCTGTCGGCCATCGAGGCGGACTATGTGAGTCAAGTCGGTAAAGCTCAGTAGTAACTCGGTGCTGTCGCTTCTGTTCATAGACTATGGGGCACAGAGCGTTAAAAAAAGGAAAACAGGGTCTGAGCGTGCAGATACCCGCATGTACGCGGACTAGGGGAGGTTATCCCTGTATCGTCTCAATGTTAGCGACTCTTCAGCTATGGAGTGCGAAAAGCAGGGGCACTAGATTGCTTCGGAAAATGCTCCTTAAAGAGGGCCACCTTAAACGACGATCCTTTACACGCGGTGACGCACAGTAGACGGGGTTAATGGAAACACGGCAACAGGGCTTGACTATGCGAGCTCTGCTCAGGCAACACAAAAACACGGTCTGGTTGGTACTCAATACAATAGCGGCGATAAGATACTCTTAGGGGTGCCGACTAATTTATCCTAATGACTCACTCGCTGTAGTGTTCACACGTTGATTCATTTCATCGTCTCGGGTAACTATGCCTACCAAACAGTACGACTGACCGAAAGGAGGAACCAAGAGGAGGGGGGTAGAATAGTTCATCAGATTCTGGACGGTGGGGCGTGGTCGCGGCGTGAAATATCACTATGCGATCTCCTAGACAATTTCCGGGGCCGCCCCCATGGGCGAGCCTGGTTATCTAAATTTACTTCGACTCCGCGGCCGACTTTATAGGAGGCATGGTGGGGGCACGACACACGGGCGGTTTGCGCCCTGTCGATCGGTTGCCCGGTCTCATCTCCTAACTTTGGGGTCGTTCTAAGCAAAGGGGCACGGGGCGGTTGGCCCTTGACGCGTCTGCGTCTTTTCCTTTCTCGTTGGTTGCCTTTGTTTTGACTCTCCCTAACGCTCATCCTATTGCCTTAATGCACTGCAGTATTGCAGTTTCCCGACTGCACTGTTGTGTAGTTGAGTTATCATCGACTCAATAGTCGATGTTTCCATATTCCTATAGCTGAATGGTTAGAAGTGAGGATACTGCAGCGGGTCTGAACTCCCCGTGCAGGATCGAATCTGCTAGATGGAAAAAGGAAAACGAAGGAAAAGAGAAAACTAGAGCATGGTCATACGTAGTACATAGCCTAACGAACAACTCAGGATAAATAGTGAAGTCAAGCTAGACTCAGCGATCAACCGCTTTGAAGAAAAATCGGGGTTTTGCACTCACTCGCCTCGGGGCCGAAATGGTCTGAGCGAGGTGGTTAGTTTTCTTTATTGAGATGGTGGATAAATATTTTAAAGTTTTGGAGGCGGGAACATTGAGTGCTTCTCCCGCAAAGGACTGAATGCGGCGTTGGGGCCTGCCGTAGATTTAGTTTAATGATGTTCATTCCCTGGACATTAGTCCCAAGAGAAGACCATGTAATGGCTCGTTTACGTTAATTTGTGTGCACTGCGACTTAGCTTTGTCCTATAGTCGCCCTTCCACTATGCCATTGTCCGTGTAAAGTTCTAGCTAACTATATGGACATATGTAACAGCTCCCAACACTATTTGATTTTGCAACAGAGTCAGCGCGGACATTGAGAAATGTCCCATGGGGTCTGGGCCGACTCTTCAATATAGAATTACGAAAACTATGTTAAGCTTAATAGTTTTCGAGTGAAGCACAATATCCTATATAGTCGGTTAAATAATTTTAAGCAAATTTATAGTTTATTTATGTCCATTTATGCTGTCTGTAGTTTCCTTTAACAATCATGTTCGTCAGTCTGTGTGGTTATTACAAGACAGTATATTTGTATATGTATATATTTTTATGCCTTGTGGGTGTCGTTTGGCATACCCTTGTGATTATTTGTAAATTTCACGACCCACCCTTGAAATGTCAAGGTGTTGTTTAGTCTGACACAGACACAAATTTAGTTATATAGAATCGAAATGGATAGAAAAGTGTTGGTATGCAGCGCTGATACGTGTCCAGAGGCTATATGCCCTGTCTCCTCCCACTGCCCCAGGAACGCCCCAACCCCCATCGGAACCATCTACCTACTCTAAGGTCGCACCTCGGACACCTATGATGTACGCGGTTTTGCAACAATTTAATATCATCTCAGAAATTTAAAACAATGTTTATCCTTCAACACGTTCGGCGTCGATAGATATTTTCCTCTATAAAGGAAAATTATTCGGGCTAAGGATGCAAGCGCAAAACAATCTGGGAGAACGGGTCGAAGTGTATTATGGACTATGTACCCTTTCTCTTTAAGATTTTTTCAATCGGACGTGAGCTCAAAGCGATGATGCCACATCTACCGATGCTCACAAATAAGAGTCTTGGCAATGGTGAATACGGTCCAACCGGCACGACATATCGATTCCAGAGATATAATAGCTATAAGAAATAATTTACCAGAATACCTAACGGAGCATTTAGTCCTGTCCAAATAAGTTATACCACCTAAACCTGAATACATACCGTAATAGCTCATAATGTAGACATAGACATTAGTGATAATGAAATAACTGAAGAACTACATGAAAACAGTATTAATAGTGTAACTGGCATAAGACGCTTCAAAAGCACACAGACCTTTGTCTGAAATGTCAGCCGACGGTGATGATGAAATGGAGTCGTTTATTAGCCAGACCGAGGAACCACCCAACACTAGCGAAAAATGTATCACTGCAAAACGCAAGCGGAAACGCGGTGCCCAACAGTCACCCAACTAACCTTCGAAAATCTCTAAAAACGAAAATTTCAGCGACAAGTACCGCAAAAACAATAGGAACCAACCGTTAAAGATCGTAATAAGTACCAAAACAACTGGAAAACACACAACAGGTAAAGGCTTCATTCGATGGAACCCGGTTTCCATTGGCAATGAACTCAGGACTATACTACCTAATCTGCAAGTAAGATACATTAGTCGCCTTGAAGCTGGCAAATTTGAAGTTCAACCGGCCCGACATGTGGATTCACGAGATATCATATCAGTGCGCAATAAACTGCCACCACGGATGGCTGAACACTTAACCATAGTACCTCCCGGTGACTACACCTTGCGAAACCCGAAACAGTACAGTGTTTTATCGCACGTGGTGTTGACAACAACATTAGCGAAGAAGAGATTCGGAGCGAGCTTTTGCTAAATAACATCAGTAATATATCCCAAGTCAGACGCTTCAAAAAATCTGTACACAACACACTAATTGCCCTCCCATTGATAGAAATTAAAGTGGCAAGTGCACGCGAACAACAGATGATGTTGAAAGATGGCATCCGATTAGGATACAACAAAATCAAGTGCGAATTGCCTTTCGATTTAGGTCTTCAACCAACCAGATGCTACAAATGCCAAGCTTTTGATCACATTGCATAACAATGCAAAAACGACCCACAATATGTTATTTGCGGAAAAACCAACTGTCCATCTGCCAACAGCCGGATATAAAGTGTGCAGAAGAGCCATGCTGCGTGAATTGCCACGGCCAACGTCCCGCTTTGTCAAAAACTATCCAGTATACAAAAAAGAGTTGAATACCCTCGTTAAAAAAATGAAAACCGAACCCGCAATTATGACCAGGCAACAAAAACAAATTGACACTGAACAAAAGACCTATAAAACCTATATTCTTTCAGACGTTTCAGGCACAACATATCGCAGCTGAGATACGACCAAGTAGCCCAGTCACTCTCTCCCTTTCCGGCGAAGATTGACCAAGTAAGTTTCTTTTACCACGTTCTTTACCACACGTCCCTACAGTTAGCATGGTCCCTAGAATACACGCCTGCACGATTTAGTAACACATGCATGCTCCATCCTTTGATTCGCGCTGTAACAATCCATTGACTAACACCAATATATATTTATATGTTTTCAGCACAGATACCAAGATACTGAACCAACCTCCTTCAAAGACCCAGGCGCCGGCCTTGTTCGCAAGGTCCCGCTCGAAATAACTCCAGGGTTAAAGAGCGGCACGCAGAATCATCATCATCAACGGATATGTCAATCGTCAATCATGTCTGGCCGAGGCAAAGGTGGTAATGCGAAAGGCAAAGCCAAGTCACGCTCTAGCCGTGCTGATCTCCAATTTCCAGTTGGCTGAATTCAACGACTACTACGAAAAGGAAACTACGCAGAGCGATTCGGCGCTGGTGCTCCAGTCTACTTGGCCGCGGTGATGGAATAGCTCTTATTTTTCAAAACCAAGTCACTACCCAGTGTGTTTTTATGCAAAAAGATGTGTAATTTTGGAGCAATGACTGTACCACAAACATTAAAATACTGTCGTTCCATTTCTACAAATAAATTCGAGAAGCAATATGTTGTTCGAGAAGCAATGTTTTAGCATATGGCTTACACACTTTCTCCGAATTGAAAAACTAAGACAAATAATGTGAAATTTGTACCTGCAATTATTTAGAATTGGTCGGCTATACAATAAAGTTTGTGCGCAGTTTAAAACAGCTAGATGCTAAAACTACATAATTATTTATCATTGATTGCCAAGGTGGGCCAGGGCAAAAAATGATTAGCATGGAAAAATCAAATTTATATATATTAAATAACACATAACATTTATATATATTAAATAACTTACGTAACACTAGTACTAATGAAAATACTATGTACAGAATTTATACACGCATACATATGTTTATATAAGGTACGATGCTTCAAAGGTACGCGATTGCAAAGGTAGGTGGCTGGAAAAAGAACGCGGCTGGAAAGGCGCGAGGCTGAAAAAAGTACGCCGCTAGAAAAAGTACGCGGCTGGAAAAATACGCGGCCAAAAGGTACGAGACTGGAAACGTACTCTGCTAAAAAAAAGTAGGCGGCTCATAACCTAGACTCTTGGAAAGAAATATGGAAGAAAATAAACAAAGTGATTCGCCCTAGTGAAAAGGACTAGTGGAGCTTGACTAGGTGAGAGCCTTTGACCGGGGATCAGTCTGTCACGCAAAGAACAACTGGCTTTGCCAGAAGCTAGGTACTTAGAACGCGGCTCAGACGCTAGGCCAATGTACATCTTGATCGATGGGATGTTATTACAAATTGTTCGGTATTTCCTTTCTATAATAGCCCCATGATATGTAATAATCTGAATTATAGATATGAAAGAACTTTCAGGGAGTGTGGCTGCTGTAAGCGGCAAAGCACATCAGATTAAGTGCAGGTACATAATCTTTGCAACTACTAAGGTTTAAATTCAAGAGTATTGAAATATATAGAAATTACGATGTAACGTTAATTATACGCATGTAGAAATGCATGAAAATATTTACATGTAAATATCTATATAACATTAATGACATTCATATATATATATATATATATATATATATATATATATATATATATATATATATATATATATATATATATATATATATATATATATATATGCGTCTCTATGCACTCAAAACTTCTTCGAATATATAATTTTCAATTGCAACCGATTGCAAAAATATATTGCATTCAAGATTCCAAAGGTTCCTTATTTATTACTATTGGGCTCTACCCGAAGCTAGTAAAGACATTAAACCCAATAGTACAGACAATAAAACCAACTTTATTACATTAACACTACAATGGGAGTGATAGCTGACTATTCAATATGTATTACTATTATACAGTTTTGAATAACTATTTGGTATAGACCAACAATTATAGTCGTCGAAATAAGAAAAATGTAGCAAATTATAACTTGGTCTAACATTACTGGATACAATTACACTGCGCAAATATAGATACTGCACTACATTATGCGAACAAAAATTTTTTACAAATGCTACGATGATGGAGGTCGTCTAGTTTCATACTACGGTATGATATTATTGCATAATAATGCCAAATATTGGCCGCAATCACTTTGAATTGGTGTGTTTTCACAAATATCATCGTAATGATTGACTCATGGGAATTCCATTATGCTAGTTTTGACACCAATTTTTAGTGTATTGGTTGCAGATAATTAAGCAGAGGAGACAGATTGGATTGAAGACAAACCGATAATCACCGTGAATACTTGTTCAAATGCAACATATATTCATAAAAAACCAATGGGGTTTTGTTGTTTCTAAAAACCTGTGAATGATAGAACGTTTTGCTTCACATTTTTGTACTGCGTGAATGAAGCTATGTATCGGCTTCGTTTGCTTTGTAGCCAATTGAAGTTTTTGCGTTGTACATGATAGCGAGCGATGCCAATACTTTACTGCTAAACCAAACGGTATCCGGCAAAGTATCTGAACCATTTTTTAGATTTGAGTAAAAAGTATCGTTTCGAAAAGAAGTTTTTGAGCGCATATTTAGAGCATATACCAAGCGATTGACACAAAAATCTTAAAGAATAGAAGTTGCATGCACTTTTTTGTATTTTTTGTTTTTTTTATTTTTTTTGTTTTTTTCTATAAGCTATTTACAGCATGTTTTATATACATATATGAAATATATTATAGCTGCCAATATCACTCTATACTACGTGCGAAAAAAACCGAATCGGTATTACCTTCTCTAAAACTTCACATTCTGAGTAATACTAGTACAATGCACTATGCCTGGAACACCGAGCATTGTATCACCGTCACGAAAACTGCGGTACTAAACATTTGTTATACATTCGCCTATCACTTCATATTATACGAATTATTAGGACATACGTACTGCGCAACACGGGTACAATGCACTATGCATGTGGCACCGCACATTGTATCACCGTCTTAAAAACGCGAAAGCTAGGATTTATCGTATGTTCAAGTAGCAATGTGGACTTGAGTTTGGGACATTGTGTATTTAGCGAGAACTGCTGGCCCGAATTTTATTTGATGCCTTTTCAAGGGAAATTTCGCGTTTATGTAGCGCGTAATGCGCCGTAATGCAAAGTCTAAATGACTTATAGTACTCCAAAATCTTCGACTAAATGTCTATTTAGTAGGTGAAAATTGTAAACCTTCAACTTGCATTTTAAATTTTTTGACACATTGGGGCTTCGAGCAAGGGCACAAAAGGTACCCTGTAGTGGGCTTTCGGCCAAAATCTTTATCGTAGTTAAATAAAATTTCTTCATGAGGAAGTATGATTTTTATGGCTTCCAAGCACATAACTGGTCGCTCAACCCCATTGATATTAAAAACAATTAATTTTGGCTTTACATTAAAACAAGTGGAAGAATGATTTATTAGACGTCCAAGCGTGTTATTTTCCTCACTGGCGTCGATACAAAGATTTTGGGCCTTCCCGTCCAGATTTGCATTAAAATAGAAAAGATAGTTTGTTTTAGTCGGGTATGACCCTTCTTCTTCAATTTCTATATTCTTTTCCTTCATTAGCCGTGATAATTTTGCCCTCATAATTACAAACAATTTCTCCTCTTTTTATTTTTTTCCCAGCAAACACCCCTTCCACGTATAAGTAGGTTGCCCTGTACATACAGCCCTGGCCAATTTTGTGACTCTACTCTAGCTCGCAGTTTTCTAAACCTTTGGTTATCGGGAGTTTTTCTTGATTGAGTACGGCGCTTGGGTGACTGCGTTTTGCTAGCTTGCATGAATTCATCGTAGAATTTTATCAGATAATTTATCTCTAGAGGGCCAATCTTTACAGAAAGATTCTGTAAATATTTTCAATAGCTCCTGCTGAGCATGAGTTCTATCTCCGGGGGTGAATGCTTACGCTTTTCAAGAAGTAAACTGACAAAAATCTTCTTCGGCAGCGACTTATAATATACCTGTACTTGTCGTGGAGTTTTTGACAAACACCTTCTGGCACGTCCATTTGCAATTGCTTGAAATATTCTTTTATCACACTTTTCGATAGAATAACGCATTGCCCGTCATCAGGCACTGGGTTAGAGTCAATTAGTTTAATGGGACAAAGTCGAGTGTGAGAGTGATCCATAACAACGGATTCTAATGACGTGCCAGAACTCCCGCTTTGGGAGGAATGGGGTCGGATTTCGCCTGATAATGCGTCATTTTCGCCACCTTTTTGGCAATTTGCATTATTTTCAAAATGCCTCTACTTCCGTGGGAAGTTGTTCCTGCAACAATACCCCTAGTAAATCGTTACATATGGACACATGTGTGTCAATCGACGTTCCTGACTGTTTATGTTGGTAGTTTCGCTGGGCTGTAACTTTACCGTGTTGCAAAAAATGCGTTACATTGGCTTTTCGTTCCTCAGACAATAAAGTGTCAGCGATCAAAAGCTGTTTCAATAACCTTTCTTGTTTTTGTTGAAGTTAGCACTTTTTCCATTCCTGGCATAGCATGCTGGACATACCGCCTAATAAACATTGGTGCGATTAGGAACTTTTTTTGCTAAGCTATTTAAAAAAACGTTTCTTGAAAGTCAACGTTGTTCTCTTCTGCATTAAACGCGGCCGTAATTCTCTGAAATATAAATCAAAATAATGGTAGAAATTTTTTTGGCACGACAAAGTTTGCTGCACCCATAGTGGTAGTTTTATGGGGAATTTGCATAAAAACACACGAATTTGATGTGCTTATCATGTGGCGAATCAGTTGGATCACTTATGCGATAATTTTGATTATTACGCTGGTGTACAAATTCGTTTTATTTAAAGTCTAAGACCACATCAGGCCTTTCAAAGCACCTCAGAACAATATAACTGGCTAAATACTGAACCAAGCTCATAACACGTTTGTGCCTGTAAGTAATTTTTTAACAGCTCCCATACTAAATGTAAAGCTAAAATTTGAAAAGTCCAAACGAGCCATTATTTTTTTGTAAAAACTCAAGGTCTTCTATTCGAAAAACTTAGCAATTTCTTGTAATGTAGGAAGGCGTTCTCCATGACCAGTCAGGTCGCTGCCTCGTTTTTGAGCTTTCTCACAGCTAGCTTTGGACTGATAAATTTTTTGAGCAGATGACAGCTGCGTGATAGAAGCCATAATTTTCATGGCTAGGTCTTGGTCATACGCGCCCATTCATCCACTGCTTCAGGCAACAAATTTAAATATTTCAAAAAAAAGGGCGTACGACTTGATCATATTTTAAATAGTTTCGCTAAATATATTCCAGCGTTATAATGAATTTCCAATATTTGCAAAAATATGGAACATTTACCGGTAAATATACAGCGGTTCAGATGCTAGTGACGGAGTTGGTTGATTAGTTTTTTCGCACAGCTTAGATTGGGATAAAAAACGCATGCCCTATTTATGACCATAAAATGCTGTTTGAGCCTATTTTGTGGTTTGTAAATAAATTCCGTAAAAAACTTTTCCCATTTTAGATTGTTCACAAAATGATTTCAGTTGGTTTCGGTCAATTTGTGAAAGTTGCTTTACTGCAAAATGTTTCAAAGGGCACAAATACTCGAAATGCTTATATGTGCCCGCTTTATATAGTCTTTTGCTTCGATCGTCAATGACGCGACTGTGCGTGTATCCCTCAAAATTTAACGGCTCATCTGAATCAGATTCATAGTCAGGGTTCTGAATCAGTTCCTGCATAAGGTTGTTAAATGTTTCGATATCACTTTCAGAGTGAGGAGCAATCTGTATAGCCTGCTCGGCAGCCAGTCCATTAACTCGTGGTTCAGTGCAAAAATTTTTTATTGCTGAGCGCTCTGATGCAGTCAATCGGCTACTCGTGCCAGGATTATCATGGCAATCTTGTACATCGCTAGCTGCTACTTCTGCTAATTTCTCCACTGCTAAACGCTCTGATGCAGTCAATCTAGTACTAGGGCCAGGACGGTCGTCGCAATCTGGTGCTTTTCTAGCTTCACCTGAGGGATTGGGCATCGGACTACCTGAAAGCTGGGGCATCAGTATTTCCGAGCCGTCTGTATTACAAAACAATGTCAGATTTTCGCACATTGTCAATTCTGAAAATTCTGGGTTATCATTGTTTGTTTCGATAAACTCTGTTGGCCCCACTGCCACAGGTTCTGCTACGGACATTGTGGCGCTAGAAGCAAGAAGACTTTCACATGATTCCAGTTGCTCACCCGCGGCAGATACCCTGGACGTTATTGTTTCCTCACATAATGAGGTTGGTATTGGCGGACTGTGTAAATAAATGTGACTATGTTAAATTTTCGCAATTCGTCTGGATTCTTATTGGAGTGCTGAAGGAAACAGAATTTGCAACTGGAGAAGCTACATTATGCCAATCACTTTGTGCAATACGGCAGTTACATATGTTTCATGAAGGCAGGCGTCATCAATAATTTCATTGGTACCTAAGTCATGTAAGAGAGTAATCAACTGCTCAAAATTCTGGGCCATGACGAAATTGGCGAAACCAGTTTTTAATTTGAGAAAGTCTGATTTCATTCTGGTAATTAGGTTGATTGATTGGTTGGCACTGTCTACTAGCAAGTATCGAAACAGTAGGGCTTTTCTGGACACCTGCAACCTCGCTGAATTGTGATTGCTGACCAATAAAGCCGCTTTTGGTAGTATTGCTAACACACGCTGCATTTCTGGAACTAGGCCGTGAACTTCTCTCTGCTGTTCTGTGTTCGGCAGCAACGATATGTACAGGTGTTTCGTCACAATTATTGGGGACATTAGGCTCAAATTCTTCAGCATTAACACCAGTGTTTACTTTGTTCCTTCTGCGCGTGAACTCCTTGGTTAGGGCGCACAACTCGTGCTTGGCTAATCCTGTGGCTGTTGCACCAGGAACTTCTGAGTGGTGCCGCTCTAAATGTTGTGTTATGTTGTTTATTTCTTTCTCACATAAATGACAAATATAAGAGTTTCTCGCGTATTTTTTTTTAATTACGTCGCTGCTAACCTCTACATCTCTCTGTTCCAGGTTTTTCCTTTGTTTTCTCGTTTTTTCTTTGGGGACATCTTTGAACAACCTGGTCCTCGTTCTGAAACACGACGTCTTACATGTTTTTGAATATAACAGGTGGATAATTCTAACAACACATGTGTGATACTATACCGAACCACATTTGTGACTATAAATTTAAGAACACGAAAAGTTGAAAGCATAGTATAATTCTGATTTGAAATATCCATAGTCCATATGAAAGCACAACACGTAATACTGCGCAACATAACTAAAGAATAAACTAGGTGCATTATCTTGCAGTGACCAATGTTGGATCGAAATTCTTTTTAAAGAAAATATAGAAACCAGGATTCGGGTTTTCGCTGACGTAAAATTGACTAATATAATTTGAAGAGCATATTCACTATCCTTATTCTATCATTATCATTAGCTTATTATCATTCATTATTCTTATCCTATCATTAGCCTATATTCACTATCCTTATGAACATATAACATCCAAGATATTTCCTGTATCGGGTTTGCATTAGTGTATGTTTACGTACAGATTTATATTAACAAAGACGCTATTGTGGAATCAGTTCCATGAGTTCAGTTGCTATTGTTGAAAACATTTGACAGAACTTAGTTCGCAAATAATTTTGCGTAAATTTCGTATAATTACTAAAGCTTTAAAACGGACGCAACATGTGAATAGCTAAAAACTTAGTTTTTCAATGTATTTTATCTATCAGTTTTGAGTAGGATATACCGTTTGGACAACGCACATAGGTCTGCGGCGCAGGCATATGCACGGTATGAAATGTATAAACTAAAATAAAATTGTACTAGCGAGGTATAATTTTGTCTATTTTAAATTACATATTACGTAATTTGCTTTTGTTTGGATTTTCTTTGTTAAGTCCAGATTTTTAAAGTTGATATTTAAAGTTAGCTAACGTGTTTGGCATATTACGTATACAGCTAACTTAGCCAATTATTGACCGTAGATTTAGCCCCTGAACCCTTGCTTAGGTATGTATGATTAAATGTGTTCGCGAGCGAACCATCAGCCCATGTTATATATAATCCTCCTAGAAATAATAATTTCCTACGCCATTCGAATCATACGGATCAGCATTGAGTATTATTCCTGTAGCTAATTAATAAATAGATTTAGAAAAAATATTTGTGACTCAAATTATCCTACTAAAGTACCGAAGCCACAGGGTGTTCCAGATTCCCTTTGATTTAGTTGTATGATATGGTTTGAGTCACCGTCTATACGATATAGTCTAAACTACAGATGAACCTTTGTTTTACCTGGTGGTACGTTATAACGTAAAAGCCATGTAATGGTTTAGTCTATTTATTCTGCGCACGTTACTAGCAGTTTTAGTTGCGAGACTTGCTAACATTACGCTGCTAGCTCCATAGCAATTAGCTTACTAACAACCGCGCCTTGTAATATTAAGTTACCTTTGGATTTAGCAGCTGATAGTGTAACGACTTGAAAACAATTATGACCATCACGATGGCGTGTTATACTTAACGTTTGCAAATTGCAAATTATGTAAAAGCTGTGCTATATCTGAAGTTCAGAAACGCTGATTTAATCATATATTTTATTTATGAGAAAGCATAGTTTTACTGAGCATAAAACTTTACTGTAAATACAGCTTAAATTACACCTACCGCCTCAGCTACTAAACGCATTTAATTCGGTTTCAGAACCAAAGAGGTGATCCTGACTTGAATACTTTAGATGAATTTGTCCACTACTAGAATCCTTTGCGGAAACACGTATATGTTCGGAAATTTAAAACATTCGGCTGTTTAACAACTCTCAAATCTACTTTCGACATTCCCAGATAAATCCAGGCCTTTCCAACTTAAATCCGACTGTGCTTCACAATCTTCGGACATAGTTATATAGATGTTACTTGAAGATAAATTTCAGTTTAAAATATTGATAATATTTTTCATGATTTATCAAATTGTAGCATAAGGAACGAAGAAAAATTTTTATAAAACCTTAGTGTATGAAATAACTTAAGCTCTGCACTAAATCGTAAGATAAATGCTTCCTGAGCCTTCTTCAGGCAAAAATACAAAAACAATTATGCTGTAAGCAGAATATAAAATGTTTCATTCTGTTTTCCAAAACCATACAAACACGTGGAATACGAAACTTACTCGTGAACAAAGCGTACTAGATAGGGAATTTTGTATTTAAAAGCTATTTTAAATATAACGAATTATGTAAACGGAAAAGTATGATATTGTAATTGAAAAATATTCCAGGTTTAAAAGAATCGAAGAAACGAAGAAAATGTTTTTTATAAAAATATGAAAATATTTCTCGAATTTTTAATCAAATCACGCACCCGTGGTTCGCACTACGCTTGCCTTCCTTTATTTTGCCTCAACTCTATTTGTGGTGCTTCATTTGACACATATCTGCAGCTGTACTATATGGAAAATACTCGTGTCAAAGCAAAGTTGGTGCGGTACAGTTCCCAGCGTCAGGCGACCATTTTCCCACATTCGACTGTTTGTTTGCCACCCTTACCCGTCGTCGCCTTTTTATTAACCCCGTCAGAACTGTAGGCTCCAGCCATACAACACAAATATGTCCTGCTAATTTACGACAATTAACACAACCGGGTCTCTTTCCAGACCTAGGGTACTCTTGCAGGAAGCAGCAAAGGACACCCGAATATGGTTCCAGCCACCCGACACCAAAGAGATATTAGACAACAAATCTTGAATGACACAGATGTCGCAGGGATACCAAGCTCTAAGCGTAAAAAAAGCCTCAAACTCGAACCAAAATTGATTTTGAGAATACGGTAAGCTAATGCAAGGTTTTTGTATGTCATTTTTACTTGAAATCTGATGAACCATACCAAGTTCGAGACACGGTTACACAATTTTAGGATCTAAAATTTATGATCAACTTGGCAAGTGGTCTTTAAGTTTAATAGAGAATTTCGAATTTCTAAGTTTTGAGATAGGAAGCGATTATTGCGTTTAAAAAATTTTTCCACCCCCCGCCCTACTAAGAAATGTTTAAACCGTTTTTCAACAACTTAGAAAATTGACAAAACTGAAAATATCCACAAAACACCGTGAAATGTACCTACTATTGCTAAATAAATTCAACTAATATTAGTGTGTGAAATATAATTTTTATCAACTACAATTGTCCGAATTGTAAAAGTAACCTGATCTTATTTACTAATATCCACAATGAAATTACAAAAAAAAATCTCCAGACATTAAAACTTGACATAACTGAATTGTTCAGCATAATTTTGTAGTTGTAATATATAATCAAATATATGTTAATAATATAATTGATAAGTGATTATTCAGTCAAGCAAATATCTAAAATCAAAATGCTGAAGTTTGATATGAATCGAGAGAGTCTAATAAGATTAAAATGGTAGTATTTAGCCTAAACCAATTTAACGCAATCCTCCCGTCTATTTGCGAAAACATTATAATTAAGTTCCACAAATCGCTTTTTTTTTTGCCAATTAGAAAGTTATTTTTCGATATCATCATTAAACAAAAAGTACTATTTCTCGAAAAAGAAAGTTGAAATCTGTGGCCTTGTGTTTTCGTTATGACCGCCAGACGCTGGGCGCAAATACAATTATTAGAGTCTACACATATGTACAAATTTGTACTTAATTGCGCAATTAAATAACCCAGTATTGGAATAAATATATCTTACTGATTCAAAGTATGCTGGATTTGACTCACCCTCAGAATATGATGTAATAGCTTTGCTTATGTATATAACAGCTAAACAACATCAAAAATAGGATTTAAGATAAATATCCAGGAGCGAAGGCGATATAATTAAAAATATTTTGCACTATTCCTTGACGAAAATAGTCGATATGATGATGTTTTTTGGTAAGGACTCTGAATATGCAATAGTAATTTTCTCCTAGCACTTATCAGTTTCCAAGTTACACCCATTCAAACTTTGTTTCTGCAACATGGGTATGCCTTAAAATCTAAGCATGGCAAATTTCAATTTGATTTGCATTAAAAGGAATATACATCAGTTGCGTGTTAAGTATACATTGTCACATGTTGTTGCGAAATCAAATTTGAGTATCTCTGCAACTTTGCTACGTAGTCTTTAATTATTTAGATCTACTCTGCTGAAAGACACTGTTGCTGTCTATTATACGTGAATGCACTTTACGTCGAAAGCTGTGAAGTATATGTAAGTCGCCGTTGCAGCGTCGATATCCGACATTCTGACTTCTCTTGGTTCCAACTTTTACAACAAAACTGTA
This sequence comes from Trileptium ribeirensis, assembly GCA_030248225.1. NCBI lineage: Eukaryota > Metazoa > Nematoda > Enoplea > Enoplida > Thoracostomopsidae > Trileptium > Trileptium ribeirensis. Next base: position 18,488 of record JASANE010018773.1, read on the forward strand.
CATATCACATGATTATTGAAAAGACGTGTTAATGTTTCGCTTATTCTAAAACTTTTTTCATTACGGTAAAGTAAGCATATAAATAACAATGCAGTGTAAATAATCACGTCGGCTGCTCGTTGTTGAATCACTCCTAAAGAAGAGGGTGAAAATCGTGGCGATCAACTGTAGTTATACATGTACGTACTTAAATAGAGCTGGATTTAGAGCACATAATATGTAGACCTTTCAAAATGTTACACAACTATTCCCCAGCATAACCATTAACACAAAAACCACAGGCCAGCATAAAAATATACTTGACCTTTTCTAGCCTGGCATCTGTCACATAAACACAAATTTACCAATTTACGGGCTGCAAGCTAGTTTATCAACAAAATTTGGCCATTTATGGGTGGGGGTATTTGACTAGGATAAACAGTCAAAATCGTATGATATCCAAAAACATATTATACTATCCCCGACCTAGAATCTGTCACCCGCATTAAATACCAAATCGACCAAACAAAGTAATACGTGGGCTTTACACAAGAGCGGACATTAAAATATGAGCTACTATGACGCTATTTGATTGAAAATCATAGTTTTTGACCCTTCACAATGCTTCTCGTAAAATTTACAAACTAGAACAAAAAAGCAGTAAGTTAACAATGTTCATCGCTGCAGCTTGAGCATCGCTAAACATTATTTTTGAAGAACGTCATCATGCAACAAAGTACATGGAAAACAAGTACTTTGCATTAATGCTACCAGAAACACGCAGTTTTTGATTTAAAAACTAATCGTTAATCGTTCGTTTGCGACAATAACCATAAATGGTGGCAAATAACATAGCGACGATTAAAGGATGTTCACACATGTCAATCATTATGTTCAAATTTAGAAAAGCAGTTTTTTTTGCATTTTTGGGCGAGTGAACACTGTTAATAAAACATTCCTAGCACATTGCTTCACAGATTCAGGAACAAGGAATAGAACTTCAAATTTTTGAGCTCAAATTATGAAGCATTGTGATTTTTTGTAATACTTTTCTATTACAAATTAACAGTCAAATTTTGAGTCGTGTAAACCCAGCTTTAGCCATGTGCACGACAAAAACCGAGACTAAAATGACAACAGACTGTTGGGACATGTTCACATTAATTAAATACGATATCACTAGCTTCCATTTTTCTTCGTCCTAACATTCCTAACCGTCCTAGCAATCCAACACTTTATGTGTATGGTATGTATTTATGCACACCATGTCACCTGATTGCGATCTGATACAACTGCGCATGATACATCGGATCGATCGAGCTCAATGTAAACAAACCCTTTGTGTGAGATCAGACGCTTACCTCCTTAGCAAACGGCTCGACCGGCGCCCATCGCAAGCATTCGAGATCGATTGAAATTCGGCGTGCAGCAGTTTTCTTTAGTCTTTCAGCATGCACAGCAAGAAGTCGCTTGTTTATTTTAATGGCATACCGGCTAGCAGTGCCTGAATTATTCTGCTCAACAGGAGTTGCACCGATACTGCGACGAGATAACATTCCAAGTAGCCCGAGAGTGTCACTTACATCATGAGCCGAGATTCCGGTATCACGACTGATTGCTAAAAACATAAGTAACTATATAAAGGTTAAACCAAATAAAAGAGGAGTGGGCCAAAATATAATATAGCACTGGAGGGTGTGGAGCGAAATAACAAATCCAGATGGCAGCAGACTGACAAAATTATTTCATAATATACAGTATATAGCGTAAAGTTATGACAACCACTTTCCTGCAAAACCGGTTAATTTGCGACATTCATACTGTTCTGACAATACGAGCATGCTGATAATACGCAGCCAAACAACTCTTAATTAATTACTCATATCTATGTAATGTAATAATCATAGATCAAGGTTTAAGTTTTTCACAGGGACAAAATAATGACCCTTTGCACCTCCGTTTTCTGATTTTAATAAACTGGATCAAACCTGAATTGCTAAACAAAACCGTAACAGTAATTTACTCATAGCCTTAATCCTGCCATTACCTTATGCTAATTGCTATAATCTGGAAAATTTTCCCTAACCTCGCCCCACCTAAATATCTAAACACAAAGCGGTCAGTCGTTTCAGCGTCGTCATTAGAGTAGTATTTAAAGAGACCTTTCTTTTGAAAGTTAAACCTGAGGAAGACACCACAGATAGTTGGAGTTACACGACGTATAGGTTGATTCAGTCGTTTATCTTGGTTCCACCCTGGATATGCAATCAACAGCTGCGTCAAAAACACATCACGTACCCTAATCAGCTAATCTGGGACCAATTCCAGGCACTTAGTGGAGCCACTATTCGTGATCTATAAGGACGAATCCGATGATGCGAGATTTCAATATCGCAATAATACCGGTACTATTATACTATATTACCTTACTGCGAATTGAATAAAACTCGAGGTATTCTATATGCGCAATTGTGGGTGTGAGCTGGTGCACAAAATACAGATTCGGCGCCGATGTTGCGCGCAGCCATGTTGAGGAAGTGCAGACTGAGGTAGTTTCCCAACATTGCCCGCATTCCCGACAAAAGGTTTTTGCACGCCAGCTTAATTTCAAGACTAGTCAATGTTACGTGCCAAGGCTTTGTTTACGTGGCTAACGAATATCTTATTTGATTGAAATGGAGAGCTTTCGTGATTTCGTTAGGAATGTGTATCGGGAGCCTCCTACAACAATCGCTTATGGTTCAACGGAATAAGTCAAGTTAGTAACTAAATCAAATTAACGCTTATCACTAGTAATCATGGCTTCAGGTCAGAAAACAACGTTGGTAAAATCTAAATAATATTTCATACCTCGAACTGTTATCTTTTTGCCATTGCTTTTCCTGCTGAGATACTCGATAATGACAGATTTCCAGTACGATTTGTAGCTAATTTTACCAAGCTCTGACAAAGGCTTTTCGGGAGATCCGGGATGATTTTCAACGCGCGATAATACGTAACCTGTAATACGTTAATATGAGGTATGACTCCCATGCAATCTGATGACATTTTTATTGACAGATTAAAATATAGCTAACTCAGTCAGCGATGAGAAATCGAAAAGAATGTCGCTAGTCTACGCGCACACTAAGGGGTAGGTACACCGAGTGCGAAACAATTGATGTATTCATAATGGAAGACAATTTCATGGTAATGACGGACCGCAAAAACCACCAGGCGCCTCCTGTCGGTCCAACAAACGCCAAAATGTGGTGGTGAACCGGGTGAAGCCCAAAATATTGCCAGGAGCCATTAACCGGAGGGCACCTGTTCTGAACCGGGGCGAATCGAAAAATCCCAGCCCGCCAATTTGGAGAACTCAGCATGCAGAAAATAATACCGACACATTGTGAAAATCATTTTTAGAGCACTTCAAAACCACAAATAATTTCCTCCAATCAAGAAAAATAATAGAAACTTCGGAAATTTACAAATCACAGCTTTCTATAAACATTCAGATGTCAAAAGTTATTTTAACTATGTAGGCCCTATCGCTTAGGCAATATGCAATTATATATAAAAATCTAGCTATTGCTTGTGCCCAAATTGTACCACAAACATTATCAACCTTATCCATTACACATTTAGTGCAATGAAACCAAAATTTAAAGTACAACCAACCGCGTAACCTGCACAGAAAAATTTTTTAACTTTTACAGAAAATCAGAAAAACTTTTTAACATTTTACGCGTATTTCTAAACTCAACTTTAAAACTGCTGACCTGGCAAAAAATATTGCTTAGCAAAGTAGTAAGCTGTAACACTCGATAAGAAAATTCTGATATTCTTTTTTTTTGTTCAACGGCAAATATATAAGCCAAAATTAACTAAATGGTCAAATGACACCGTTTTCATAAGATCATGAGCAAAAAATCGCTACAGAAGCTCAAACACGCCACCATGTTTCATGACTGATGAGATGAGCAGCGGAAATTATACAATTTTTTTGACAGTCCAAGGCCTTGAATAAGAAAAATTTGTTATTGTTTTTGAAGGTGTTAGAAAACAAAAAACCGAATTCATTGTTCCAGAAAACTAGCCCGAAATTTTATCCAACAGCAGAATGTTTCCGTCGCAAAAAGTTTCCAGCGTGTTCGAAAACGCAGAACTAATAATTCTATCGTCATGATATAAACCATCGCCATGATATATCTGGTATTGATTTGGTACAAGTTTGGTTTCGGACTTGTATAAATACAATACTCCGCCATTTAATTAAAATTTTTAATCAAATTAATTAATTGACAATTCATTAATTAATGACTTTTCGTAACTAACATTTAATCAATGTATTCAATCGCATATGCAAAGAATTATATGTTAGTCAATGAATTAGAGTTGTTATAAGAAGCGAAATTACATACACATGCTTTACATCCACCATACTTGCTAAACTCTTTTTGGGAACAGGAATCATCACGTTAAAGACTCGAACTACAAAACGTAATATTATGGCGCTGCGCTGCAACTTAAAATCTGCGAAAAGCCGACTGATACCGTCTCCACGCGGCAGCTAGACCATCACACTGTAAAATACAATAAATTTATAACAACAAACCAAGACGTACAAAGCGTACGTCTATAGTAGAATTCATCAAACTAAGTGAGCATTGTCAATCTATCAAATAACATGCAATTACTTACTAAAATCTATTAACATGCGTCCATAGCCAAGCTTCTGATACGGCGGAAGCGTCACTATGCACGATAAATTGTATCGCTGCGCGCTGAATTTCTCCTAAAGAAAACAATACAAAAGTAACCGAAACAGCTTTTTTTACAAGATGGAATTACGAAAAGGTATTTCAAAAACTTGAATTAGTGCAAGACTAGGCTATAACAATATATCCTAGATCGTCTAAGTATGAATAAAATATGTGTAGTTGAGCATTTCCACTGGTTACGTTGGAAAACAATGAGATGCTTGTTATCTGTGGTCGCTTAAGATTAAGGGTAAGTGTTTGACGCGTAACAAAGATGTAATTCACTTACAAAACATGATGTCGCAATACCTCATGGCAGAGCCGGTAGATTGGCGCAATACCCCATTCAAAATCTGGAAAGTATTTAAGCCCTTTGGTTACATGCGAAAACCTATTGCAACATACTTAACCGAACGACGAGCCGAAGGGACCTGGATCGTGTCGGAGAAGAGTCCAATAAAACATGTTATGGATTGTATCTCGACAAGTGGCGCAAATATCTGAATCAATCTAGTGTCCTTCTGTGGAGTAGACAAAGCGCTATAAGAATACATATTAGTTTTAGACTGCAGGATTTAGGTTAAAAAGGTCTATAATGAACCCTTGATACTAGAAATAAGCGAAAGAAATTATATTTCCACAAACCCCGTAAGCTATATCAGTGATATTGGGCGCATTTTGTAAATAAATTCATTCTCTGTAAGGGTACCGCGGCTTTGCAGGCAAAAAATTTCAGGATTTTCCAGGATTTTTGTACTAATTTTCCAGGATATATTTTTTAGTCCGCACGTAATTTTTCCCACAAATATTAATCGATCGAATTTTTGCCTGCGAACCTGGGGCAAATTAAATATCTGAGTTATTCTGCACCATTATCAATGGGAAATTCAACACTGTAATTATATTTCTTTAACTGTCTGGTCATAATTGTTTCTGCAGATCCACCAATTGACTGGAAATATCACTCGCTTAGGACATAGCGGCGCAGCGCTTAGATTTTAGCTCTTCAATGTCTGCGAGCATTTTTCCTTTTTCGTTCCTCTTCACCAGCCATTGCATCTACCTTTTTGTGAGAATAATGGGCTGGCGCACCCTTAACACTCTTCAGCAGTTCCGAAGTGAAATGCCGTCGGGCCGCCAGCTTCCAGCACCGCATAATAGACAATACGTTGGGCCACCAATGCGTCTTGGCTTAGATTCACCACCAAAATATCATCACTCACTGAAAATCCGCCCTCTACTGACGCGTTTTCGTGGGGAAAATTGCATGATTTTGAAGAATTTCCATGATATTGTATTAAATTTTCCAGGATTTCGCATTTTTCCACTACTGCATTTGCGAATTCTAGGATTTTCCAGGACGCGGGCACCAGTGTATAGCTGCAAGTGGTGTGCTACTACTATCATTATTTACGCCGCAGGGTTGGACCAACATTGGCTTTACGTGAGATCCGCAATACGCGAAATTGGCAGATCTCCGCAAGCACTGCAACTATGTGGGTGTGATTGGTCTTATTTTATGGAAGAATTCATCTTCTATCTGCACATGGTCTGCTGCTATTACAACCATTTATGCTGCACGATTGGCTGGTAATGGGTTTTGATATGTGGCCATGACAAAAAATACACGAAAACAATATCTCCGTAACAGCTCGAGCAATGTGTAGGTTTTGATCTGATTTTATATGGCAATAATTCTCCTCTATGTACTTGCAAGTCGTGGGCTTCCATTTCCATTATAAACGCTACAGGACGGGACCAATAAGCTCCAGCTGTAGAAGTGTTAACAGTCATATTTTGCAGAGAAACTCATCATGCATATATCTGCCGATGGTGTGCTGCAATTGTCACTATATACGCTGCAGGGTTGGATGAAAATGGGTTTCTAAATAGACCAATGAGTACTAAACACGATAACGGCAATATCTCTGTAAAACCAGTCCAGCCAGGGAATAACCGGAACTGAAATTTGCCGGAACCGGAACCGTCCATTTAAACCGGATCCGGAACTTGGTGTTCGAAATTTATATAGTAAAACAGATGAAGGAAGAAATCAAGGTATAATGGATTTAAAATGCATTAAAAATAACTTTTACATTAAACTTAACGTATTGCGGTGGTATTATTGCCTTTCTGAAACTTTAAAGAGACTGAAGAAGCTAATAATGTTTATTTATCGATCAAACATGTCGATTTTTGGACACCCAGAGCAAAAAATGCCTTCCACTATACACCATTGCGTATACTGCGTCAAATCGAATATGCTTACAAAGCTTGGAGCGTAGAATACACACTTTAGCTCTGTCTCCAGTCGCCTTCCTATACTACACATACGTTCGTTACATGTTCTTCTGTAGGAAACTTGAAATTATTGGTTTATATGATTCTAAGAGAAAATAATAGATAGAAGGTAATTTTCTGATCAGTGGTCAGGGACACTGTTTAGGCTAGTGCCCGTAAGTTAGATGATAATGATGATAACTTTCTAATCAGAATGCTATAAATGAGACACACTGTGATGCTGCTCGCACAGTTTCAATAAATACAGTTCTTTGCCAAGAAAGCAGTTTCTAGCTGCGTTGCAGATAACGTTAGTTTACTTCAATTTAGACTGATTTACCAAGTTTACAAGCGCATTGGCGGGTACTTGAAGCAATTTATGTTAGCCAAGCATACCCTATGTACTTCTGCGTAAGCCATACTCTGTTACCGAGTTGGACTGGTTTAATCGAAACGTACCCCACAGACTTCTGGATGTGTAAAATAGCTGCTACAAGCATCGACGTGGCTTTGGTTTGTTAACAAACTCCTGCAGGTTATTATGAAAAATTCCAACTGAAATTATGTACCCTACTTACGTTTCAAACGTCAAATTGCTTAGTTAATCATTTTTTTGCTTGGTTGTATTGGAGCTTGATCATTGTATAATGTATATTACATATGTTTGGATCACAGATGAAGCAAAAAACGTGGAAAATTTCAAACAAACTTTTTAAACCGGAATTCGGGCTCCGGTATGGTTTTATCCCTTTGCCGGAACCGCAACCGGAACACGATTTTCGCCGGAACCGGAATTCCGGCTACTCCCTGATATGCGCATATATGCATATACATTATACACGCATATATATATCAGTCAGTAACGGGAATTCCGGTACCGGCGAAAATTGTGCTCCGGTTGCGGCTCCGGCAAAGGGCAAAAACCATACCGGAACCGGAATTCCGGTTTAATAATTTTGTTTGAAATTTCCCACATTTTTGCTTCAACTTTGGCACAAACATGTATTATACATATATACGGTCCATATATATATATATATATACATATATATATCAGGGAGTAACCGGAATTCCGGTTCCGGTTCCGGTTCCGGCGAAAATCGTGTTCCGGTTGCGGTTCCGGCAAAGGGCAAAAACCATACCGGAACCGGAATTCCGGTTTAAAATTTTTGTTTGAAATTTTTCACATTTTTGCTTCATCTGTGATCCAAACATATGTAATATATATTATACAATGATCAAACTCCAATACAACCGAGCCAAAGAAAAGATTAACTAACCAATTTGCCGTGTGAAACGTAAGTAGGGCACATAATTTTAGCAGGAATTTTTCATAATTACCTGCAGGAGTTTGTTAAATCAAAGCCAGGTCGATGCTTGTAGCAGCTATTTTACACATCCAAAAGTCTGTGGGATACATTTGAATTAAACCGGTCCAACTCGGTAACAGAGTGTGGCTTACGCAGAAGTACTTAGCCTATGCTTGGCTAACATAAATTGCGTCAAGCACCAGCCGGTGCGCTTTAAACTTTGTAAATCAGGTGAAACTGAAGTAACGTTATCTGCAACGCAAGCAGAAACTGCTTCCTTGGCAATGAACTGTATTTATTGAAACTGTGCGAGCAGCATCACCTGCGTGTCTCATCTATAGCATTTTGATTAGAAAGTTATCATCATTATCATCTAACTGACGGGCACTGTTTGTCCAACGCTAGCCTAAACAGTGTCTCTGAACACTGATCAGAAAATTACCTTCTATCTATTATTTTATCTTAGAATCATATAAACCAATAATTTTAAGTTTGCTACAGAAGAACATGCAACAAACGTATGTGTAGTAAAGCGAGGCGACTGGAGACAGATCGAAAGTGTGTATTCTACGCTCCAAGCTTTGTAAGCACATTCGATTTGACGCAGTATACGCAGTGGTGTATAGTGGAAGGCATTTTTTTGCTCTGAATGTCCAAAAACCGACATATTTGATCGATAAATAAACATTATTAGCTTCCTCAGTCTCTTTAAAGTTTCAGAAAGGCAATAATACCATTGCAATACATTAAGTTTAATGTAAAAGTGTTATTTTTAATGCATTTTAAATCCACTATACCTTCATTTCTTCCATCATCTGTTTTACTATATATAAATTTCGAAGACCAGGTTCCGGTTCCGGTTCCGGATCCGGTTTAAATGGACGGTTCCGGTTCCGGTAAATTTTGGTTCCGGTTATTCCCTGATATATATATATATACCAAAATTTACCGGAACCGGAACCAGCAACCGGAACCGTCCATTTAAACCGGATCCGGAACCGGAACCGGAACCTGGTCTTCGAAATTTATATATAGTAAAACAGATGATGGAAGAAAATGAAGGTATAGTGGATTTAAAATGCATTAAAAATAACTTTTACATTAAACTTAATGTATTGCGATGGTATTATTGCCTTTCTGAAACTTTAAAGAGACTGAGGAAGCTAATAATGTTTATTTATCGATCAATATGTCGGTTTTTGGACACCCAGAGCAGAAAATGCCTTCCACTATACGCCCTTGCGTATACTGCTGAATGTCCTTACAACCCACGGAGCGCAGAATAAACACTTTCGCTATGTCCCTAGTCGCCTCCCTTTACTACACACATACGTTTGTTACATGTTGTTCTGTAGGAAACTTGAAATTATTGGTTTATATAATTCTAAGAGAAAATATTAGATAGAATGTAATTTTCTGATCAGTGGTCAGAGACACTGTTTAGGCTAGCGTTGAAAAAACAGTGTCTGTCAGTTAGATCATAATGATAACTTTCTAATCAGAATACTATAAATGAGACACACTGTGATGCTGCTCCCACAGTTTCAATTAATACAGTTCATTGCCAAGAAAGCAGTTTCTAGCTGCGTTGCAGTTAACGTTAGTTTACTTCACTTTAGACTGATTTACCAAGTTTACAAGCGCATTGGCGGGTTCTTGAAGCAATTTATGTTAGCCAAGCATACCCTAAGTACTTCTGCGTAAGCCATACTCTGTTACCGAGTTGGGCCGGTTTAATTCAAACGTATCCCACAGACTTCTGGATGTGTAAAATAGCTGCTACAAGCATCGACCTGGCTTTGATTTAAGAAACTCCTGCAGGTTATTATGAAAAATTCCTGCTCAAATTATGTGCCCTACTTACGTTTCACACGGCAAATTGGTTAGTTAATCTTTTATTTTGCTTGGTTGTATTGGAGCTTGATCATTGTATAATATATATTACATATGTTTGGATTACAGGATGAAGCAAAAAAGGTGGAAAATTTCAAACAAAAAGTTCTAAACCGGAATTCCGGTTCCGGTATGGTTTTTGCCCTTTGCCGGAACCGGAACCGGAACACGATTTTCGCCGGAACCGGAACCGGAATTCCGGTTACTCCCTGATATATATATATATATATATAGAACGATCAAGTTCCAATACAACCAAGCAAAAAAAAATGATTAATTCAGCAGTTTGCCGTGTGTAAAATGTAAGCAGGCGCATCATTTCAGTATTAATTTTTCATCTTAACCTGCAGGAGTTTAAAACAAAGCCAGGTCGATGATTGTTGCAGCTATTTTACACATTCAGAAGTCTGCGGGGTATGTTCGAATAAAACCGGTCTAACTCGGTAACAGAGTATGGATTACGTAGAAGTACTTAGCGTAAACTTGGTTAACATAAATTGCGCCAAGCACCAGCCAGTGCGCTTGTAAACTTTGTAAATCAGTCTACAGTGAAGTAAAGTAACTTTATCTGCAACGCAGCCAGAAACTGATTTCTTGGCAATGAACTGTATTTTTTGAACTGTGCCAGCAGTATCACCGTTTGTTTTATTTATAGCATTCTGATTAGAAAGTTATCATTATGATCTAACTGAAGGGCACTGTTTGCCCAACACTAGCCTAAACAGTGTCTCTGACCATTGATCAAAATTACTTTATATTATTTTCTCTTAAAACCAAATAAACCAATAATTTCAAGTTTTCAACATATAACAAACGTATGTGTAGTAAAGGGAGGCGACTGGCGACAGGGCGAAAGTGTTTATTCTACGCTCCATGCGTTGTAAGAACGTTGAATCTGACGTAGTATACGCAAGGGCGTATAGTGGAAGACAACTTTTGTCCGTGTGTCTAAAAACCGACATATTGATCGATAAATTAACTTTATTAGCTTCCTCAGCATCTTTAAAGTTGCAAAAAGGTAATAATACCATCGCAATACATTAAGTTTAACGTAAAAGTTATTTTTAATACATTTAAATCCACTATACCTTCATTTCTTCCTTCATCTGTTTTCTATAATATATATAAGTTTCGAAGACCATGTTCCGGTTGCGGTTCCGGTTATTCCCTGATATATATTTAACGCTTAGAATTCACCAAATGACAAGCTACTAATGCATCAAGTCGCGACATGATATGAGTTAATCTTTCGCTGTCTGGCAACACAATCAAAATTTTTAACTTTACATCTCTGGATATACTGGGCCATACTGGAATAACACGCAACGCATTGAGCGTTTAATTTATTATAAACACAGGATTAAATCAATGCATCATGCTCTACTCAAATCACTATTCATAGTTGCTTACTTTGGAAAAATATCCAATCAAGTGAGATCCGTGCTCGTCATTAACTGCCAAAACGTAAAAAAGAAACGGTTCAACGTCGTAATAAAGTGTTTTGTGATCTAAAAATAGCTTGGCAAGGAGACAAAGGTTTTGGCAATAGATTCGCGAAATGTTGCCGTCAACTTCGTAAACCGAGAGATTGTCTTTACGATAAATTTCGTTTGCCGGCGGGTGACGCCATTCACACTTTCTCTGTAAAAATATCTAGCATAACAAGTATTGTAATCAACTGTTCATTACCATAAGCTAAACTCTAATAATTTACAAGCAACACAGACTTTTTTGCATTTAAACATTATGATAATATACTGAAAGGTCAAACAAAAACGCTAGCAACTGAGCGTTTACAGAAATACACTGACATTCGAAAAAGTAAATCAGCAATAACACTGTTCACGAGCTTCGTGGTCCTTAGAGTCCTAATTAAAAGGGATCGAAAATAAATTATTTCCAAATCTTATCCGAAAACAAGAAATTAAACAACCCCTACATTAACACACATAAACTTCCTGCAGCCAAAATTAAATAAACCTGTACGTCATTTAAAAACAAAACTGAATTAAGTCCAACGCTGAAATGCACGCCTTGGGGAAATTGTAATAAAGCTATCATTCGAGCGGAGAACTATGTCTGTAAACAAAAACAGCAATATAATTAAAGCCATTATCATATTTTTTGAAACAAAGCCAGCATAAAAATAAGTCTTTTCTTACATTATGTCTCGCCATTCCGTCAGGACTTTTCATATATTTGAGACAAAATTCGCAAATATATAGTTTGTGTAGCCTGGAACAAAAATAACAACTGTGTTGACTTCGATAGGCCATTACGGCGATTGTGTTAGTAGGAATTATCGTCATGCTAAACACACACTGCAAGAAAATTGCAATTTGGAAACGTTAAAATCGCATATGCGTGCATTTATATACACTTAGTAAGTACTCCAAGCGTAAATTTTAGATGTCTATACTGCAGCATACTGGGTACCACTCGTGGGTTTGTATTTTATATAACTATGGAATATGTATATATACAAAGATATTGTATAAATATATACTTAGGGTACGAGGGCTAATCCCCGTTTCGTGGCAATCGCAGCCAGAGTTGCCAAAACACATGCCGTGAAGAAATGAAAGTTCCGACATGAAAACTGCTGCACATGTCAGATGTGGGTACTCAGGGGCAACTTGGCGTTAGTCGTTTGCCTACGAATATTCTAGACGGTACGAACACGCGACCACATGGTTGTGAGACCAGCATTCTAACCACTGCGCCACACGACCACAGAGTAAAACATGGCACATATTTGAAATACACACCTGATTTTCAAACAAAAAACCTGATTCCCGTTGCACTAAGCTAACGTGCAAGCGCTCCCAATTTCACGCACGAACAAGTACGGTTCATACAAGCTTGGATTCTCAGTGCACGTGACATCGAACGAATACCGTGAGTTAAATCCACATTATGATCCTGCGAATATACAACCGCCCACTACGGAGCAACATGTCAAAACACGACAAGACCTAATCGCCGACACTAAACAATCACCCACTACTGGCGTTTGTAGTTGCTGGTTTTCAGAAATAAACCAATAACTACTGACTCACAAAGAGACATTGAAACGGAGCTACAATATGTAGCTACATTGCGCTTAGGCAGAACTCTTACCGAGGCATCGGATCGAAGGGAGATCACCATACAAAATCCTTTCCTTGAGATGAAATTTTCTCTTTTGAATTTTTGTCAAAGACGCTGTTTTCGAACTATGAGTCAACGTTTAAAATATACCCCAAAAAGCAAAGTTTTTGGACTGAACAAGACCTTTAGCTGACCCCAAAATGGCCAAATCAAAAACACCCCACTTTGGGCCAGTTTTGTGTGAATTTACATAGGAAATCATGAGAGCACCGTAAATATAAAGCTATGCTCGGTGGTGGGGACCCTCACGTTCCAAATCGCCCATGTTCCTGAGATTTTTCCATGTCCGTCCCTCCACTCGGCCGAAACGCCTATGTCAACTAATTCCAAACTTTTTATGTCTGAAAATTTGTTTTTTGTTTGCAAATGGTTTTTAAAACATTAATTATCACTATTTATAATGCTAAAATGTCGTTTTCAGCTTGAAAATACGTTCACGGTAGTAAAACTGCATGAAAATATGGGAATATTAAGTATTTTCACCACACAATATCCGCCAAAAGCGCGGTAAGCATACTCACTTAGCATACTCTTGCGGATATGGCGCGGAATACCACGTTGAAATATCATATTTTCCAAATTGGATTATTGACGGAGACCGGACATTCATATCCGTAACAACGCCGACTCCAGATTTCTGAAACAACACGATGAATAAAACCATATTAGGTACAAACAAGTATATATAGTAACCAGGCAAAGCTAATACAATATTACCGGATATGCAATTTTATATGAGGGTTAAATTCGGGATGTTGCATGTTAACAAGGAACTTAATCACCAAACCGAAAGCTTCGACTGGGTTTCAGCGTCAGGCGACATCGACATTGATTATGTACCTGGGTAGTCGCCCTGGAAGGAAGGAAAGAAGAGAAGCTATCCCAATTGAAGACACCAGCGCAAAAAGTAGCAGATCGACAAAAATTTCAAAAATGAGATACAAATACTGTTGTACATAATTTTTCGCGCTCTTTCCGATGAGCGTGGTCTCAAGGCCAAAAAGTAGCAAATTGATGAGATAAAATTTTTAATTCGTAGCAGATCGACATATTTCTCGAAACTTTGGGGGCAAAAAGTAGTATATCAAAACCGTGTCAATCTGCTACATTTTGCACGAACATACTACCAGAATATCTGAACAAAAAGTAGCAGATGGTGTTAATATGCTACGTTTTGCACAAGATCAAGTAACAAAGTAAACACATTGAACCGATCGCAGATAACTAGTGCGGCGCCAAGGTGCTGTTGAAGGGCAAATACTAAGATTGACCGAAACGCTATTAACACAGTCCACTTCAGTATGCTACACGACTCATTGTATATATAAACTTTTGTATATATCCGCACCATTCGGTGTCATGTATATATATACGAAATTACAAAATTGTGTATGAATAGAATATAAGTATATTCTGTCCATGCCCATTTTTGGAGAACTCTGTCGTTTCAGGATTCTTAGAGTTAAAGTAATATACAACTAACTAACTTATTAATATTAATGCAGTTAATAGATAATGCAGTTTGAAATTGGAAGTTATGTGTGGTCTAAGTGGGGCAGAAAGCACTGGCCCGGTATAATTAATAACCCAATAACGGCACCAACTCCTCCACCATCTCTTAATCATTTTCATATATGGTTCTCAGGAGACGATAAATATAGCTGGATTCATAAAAATAATTTGCTTCCTTTCGATAATCCTAATTTGGAAAAATTTATTAAAGTGTCACCTAAAGACACAAAACGCTTTGCAAAAGCAATTGATGACATTAAACAATACAGCAAAGATGTGAATAACGAGTATATTGTCCGTCTGATTCAAAATGCGACGTCAGAAATTGATCAAATTGTGAAGGAAGTGCTCGACGGTATTATCTACGATGTCACCAAAGAACTTCAAATACACGTGCCCTCACCAACGTTAGCAACCAACAAATCAAAGTTTCGAGCGTTACCGCCTGAATTTGATAGTTCGGAGAACGAGGTTTCCGAATCCAACGACGAAGAATGGTTACCGGAACAAGGTTATATAAGTTCTTTGTTACAACCGTGTAGTAAAGCAACGTTTTACAAGTTTGACATCGAGGTTTATAACGACATATAAAAACATTTTGTGTAAAGTTAAACGGTTAGATAACATGTTTTACGTTTTATACTTTATGTATGATTGTGTGACATCAAAGAGCGCAGACATTGAACGTTATAATTTGTGTGATTATCAATCTAAAGTTTCAGCTGGGTATATGGTTGTCCCAAAACTACTGTTAAATGCTTCTCCGGAGACAAGCTATACTATCACTATTAGATATATTATTTGATAATTGCTTGTGCAACCCTGTACGTATTTTGAATATCAAATATTAGTTACGATAATCATGTCTTCATTTTCTTTGGTTGGTTGTTGCAGCGAATCGACGGCCCAAAAAAGATGTCAAAGCGCTCCGAAGGTATCCAGCCACACATACAAGTAAACAACAGCTTGATGGATATCGAAACTAATGGTGAACAGCATCCGACGCAGCAGCTCCCGGAACGTACTTCAAATGTTGAGATTCTCGCTGATAATGACGACAACGAACAATCCGAAGATTCAGAAGATGGAGGTAACAAACAGCGAAATGCTACTAATATTATTGTGTTGTATTGATCTTGGCCGCCGATAAGCCGCATGCTAAAGCCTGAACTAATGCAATGTCGATGTTGTTGTTGTATAATCATTATGTAGAACCGTAACGACAGTTATGTTAAATCTACTGTTTCTATACAAGGCTACTATCACTCGCCTTCTGCGCTTTCTCTGTAGCGGTTCAAGCGAACCGCATCTAGTAAAGATGGTAGTAATTCTTTGTCGACGTTATAACCACTTTTGATAAAATTCGTAGGTTCGCCAAGACTTGGGTAGTACAGCTGCTATAGCTAACTCAACAAGATGTCAGACAATTTTTATTTAAATCATCAGTATAATTCAAGTGCCCTTATCATAATACCATTTCTATATTATACTATATATATTTTTATTAATACGGAGAGCTCATAATACTTAATCACGACATTTAGTTTTTGACCAGTATTTCAGAAAGCGATACTACTAAACGAGCCCGCCACCGCGGGCGCAATCCAGTGACATGGAAGCGTAACGTGCTCAGGAATGCAGTCGCTAAAGGCATCGCTCACACCAATAGCAAGGGAAAAGAAATCGCTGCGAAGAAGTCTGCCAAAAATGTGCTGCTTTGCGGAGAGACAGAATGCCTAAAGGAGTGCAATACGAAGATCAACAACGATTTGCGCGATTCAGTCTTTAATTTTTATTACAACGACCTTGATAAAAATGGAAAACGTAGGTTTATATACTCCACTCAGCGACCACATCCCGTCAAACGTCCGAAATCTGGTAAGATTCAACAAAGCTGGAGTAGTTACATTACTATCAACGGTCAAGAGTTTAACGTGTGTTTGACGGCGCTCAGTAGGCTGTTGAATGTCGGAGTTTCAAGTATCACTAAGATTCGGCGCATTACGGCACATGTAGGATTACCTGATCCCGCTCCATCAGAGTCTGGAAAACACGGTAACCGACCTAATCGCATCCCGGACGAAATTCGAAAAACTGTCATAGAACACATTAAGAGCTTTCCGTCGGAAGCCAGTCATTACTCAAGATCTAAAAACCCTCACCGTAGATATTTGAGTTCATTTCTGTCGATTAGCAAAATGCACGCCTTGTATATTGAAAAACATACAAACAACGTATCCTTGTGGTATTATAGTGATATATTTGCGAAAGAATTCAATTTGTCATTTGGGTCACCACGTACAGATGTCTGTGGTGTCTGTGATCAAAATTTAGAAGGTGTAAATGAGCATAAGCAACTTGCTAAGTTGGCTGAGGATGCTATGAAAACTGATAAGCAGCTATCTGCATCCTTCACGGATGGTAATGAGCCTACATTGTTCATCACGTTTGATATGCAAAAAACACTACCCCTTCCAAAACTTAACGTTTCAGAAGCGTTTTATTTACGGCAAGTTTGGTTTTATAATGTGGGCGTTCACGCAGTCGACCAGGCAACGGGTATTGCCGGTCGTGGATTCATGTTTACGTGGACCGAGAACGAATTTGGTCGCGGAAGCTCAGAAGTTGCTTCCAGCGTACTTATGTTCGCTGAACAGAATGTTTTTCAGCAACATAAACATTTAGTAGCCTGGACAGATTCGTGTTCAGGACAAAACAAAAACTTTTATATTATTATTCTTTGGCAATATTTACTGCTTATTGGCCGTTTCGTAAGCATTGACCACAAATTTCCCGAAGTCGGCCACTCTCGGCTCGATAGCGACCGGGATTTCGGCCATATAGAGCAAGCCATTCGAAAAAGAGAAAAAGTTTTACTACCAGGGCAGTATCGGTCAATAATGGCCGACGCTCAGAAGAAAAATCCATTTGAGGTTGTCGATGCATCGCGCGGTATGATCGATTTCAAAATGCTGGCACAGAAACTTGGGTTAGTCAAGCGGGCTAAAAATACGAATGGTGAAAAAATTAATTTTAAATCAGCAGTGAGATGGATCCGTGTCGACACATACGGAGAATTTAAGTACCGAGTATCGCTTGATCCTCATGAGCAGTGGAAGACTGTAGACATTAGAAAACGCATCCCGTCAGCATCCAATTTAGATCCGACAAATATTTTGGAGACTGTGTCTATGCCTGTCGGCCGTGCTATCAAACAAGAAAAACTTACTGATATTAAAAAGCAGCTTAAATTCATCGACCGCTATGCACGTGGGTTCTACACCACATTGACGAGCAATGAAGATGTGCAAAGTGACTCGGATTAAAGTGCTTTGTGTAAGGTGCATTTTATTCGAGGTTCTTTTTATTATATTTTATTTTTTGCGTTCAGAATCTGCAAGGAATGAATGTTGTTGCTACTTTTTGCACTGTGTGAAATCCAAGGCAAAAAATTTGTTCAGTGCAAAAAGTGGCAGGTCGACAAAATCTGTGTTTAACATAAAATAGCGCGCCGTTTACGCAAAATCGATGACCAAAATTTGAACACGAAATACTACATCCACATATGTAAATAGCTATTACGAAATTATAAGTGCCAGGCTGCACCACGAAAACTGCCGGTAGTTGCAATGAAAATGTCATTTTCTCGAAAATACGCAAATGTCGATCTGCTACTTTTTGCTCTGGTGTCTTCAATTGCCAGATCCAGGACAATCTGGTTCCCGCATTCCGACTACGATTTCATATTGATTTCATTGTGGGGAAGATGAAACCTATATTTTCAGTCAAAAATATTTAAATTCTTGTCGTAGGTAAGCGCGGAAACGGAAATTTAGCACGCCTTGAAAAATTCTAAGTCCCGAGCAATGTCGAAAATGGCGGTTTCATAGCAATTTTTGGTCATTGCTCGTTTAAGTCTTGTAATATCGCAAAACGGCGACATGCTGCACCAACAGTGGCTCAAGACACGTTGATAATACAAAACAAAGCCACATCACCAAACAGAACACACAACATGATCGGATATTACAAATAACAAGTTAATACCCGAATAAAAAATCAACAAATTCTGAAATCGACATGTTTGCGGTTTCGCAGCAACCGGTGACCGCATCCGGTGATAAAACCTACCGTTTGATATATATCGGCATCATCCGTGTAAAGCTGTTTCTAAAACTTCATTAGAGCTACAGCGCTATATAGCGTCTTTTCGGGAAGCAAATCGAATCAACAATTCGTGACTTTTCCATGGGAAGCCACAATAAAACCCAATAGTTACATCTTTATTCATTCCCGAAATATTTGAGAAAAATGAACCGACCTAGAAACGTACACGGCAAAACTTATCAGTACGCACACTAATAAAAATACAAGCTAGCTTCGCGCGTTGTTGCAAATGTTAATTTTCACCGCTAGAAATAATCAATGCCCACGCTGTTTTACGCTTTTGGATGTAGAATGTCAAAGAATAAAACGCTAAAAGGCAATACCCATGCTCTTTTATACTTTTTGAAGTAGGATGTCAAAGAATAATAGGCTAACCCAGACATACGGCAGTGTTTCACTGTTCAAGCCACTACTGATTTTGATTACATGTACGTGTGCATTGTGTGTTCGTAATAGACTCATCATCTATAGTAGCCTTATTAATCGCATTATCGAAAGAAACCAGTTTTCCTGGCAGTTTACTTTCGCTACACAACCATATAACGCGTTCAGTTACGTATAAGGAAGTACTGGCCACTTCGTTCCCTACCGGCATCCTACTGGCCAGACGTCGGACGCCACACTGTTCGGTGACGAATCCAATCCCTTTTAAAACCTTATAATTGCCATAAGAAATTCCACATCCAGCCCTACTCCCATCAAAAATAAAAATATAACAAGTGGGTTTTCACAACTATTGATTATGCTGATGTCTGTTATATTAGTATTTTCAATATTTTATTTAATTATTATTATATATTTATACGTTACATGCATTGGAAAACTGTTGTGTTTTCGCCAACTAAAGCTAATTCGTATATTGGCTTTAGTTGCTGAATTAATTTTTTTTATTCAGTGTTAGTCCATGTTTAACGCCGTACAGATCGGCAGATTGTTTTCCTTATGCCATGCAAAACTTTTGTATAACTATTTTTGAGGAAATGAAGGACCAGTTAATGAGCCACTTCTTGATTAGTGGTTGTTCTCATATACAATCTCGTCTTAACGGCTCAAACATGGTCTTACGACTGTCAGTTGTTATTGATGGGCAGGCCTACATTTCTCTACACTAGATAGAATGTGTATTACAGGAAAGCCGACGATTTGCATTGCTTCTGCCGGTGCATACATTTGTTACTTGGGTAAAGCATTATAGCATTTTGGAGATATGCTAATTATTGGAACTCGGACGGCACCAATAAACGTGACCGGTTCTAGCTGTGTTGCTAATATTAAAAGTGATATAGTTTCTCGCACATAATTATTTGTGAGCCTAATGCAGATAAGCCAATAAATGTTCGCTCATTGTCGATGACAACGTTTGTATGTATAAACAAAGACCGAATACTAGGTTAATCATACGGCCCATACTCGTTAATGTGGCCAAGGGTAATTTGAATTTCGGATTTTAACCTGATATCTGTTCTTGCTTAACCGGGGCTGGAGCCGTTATTTCATTTTTTTTACAGTTGCGCTTAGCGATTTTGCTGGTCTGTCCAGGCAGTATATCACTAGTGCTTAGTGTTGTTTGTTGGCGGTTCCGGGGCTGTCGCTGATTTAAGGACCTTGAGTGTTTTTGCTGTAAGGTTGAAGTATCTTGAGGTTCTTTTGGACCCCACTATGTGAACAAAACATAGTAATATTATACATATTTTGTTTTGTGTACGTTCTTACAAATAGCATCAAAGATGTTGTTTTTCAGTCTTGGTTTAGTTTGTTAGTTAAATTAGATTATAAATAGAAAACTGTGTTACAAAATTCGCCTTACAGATACCCAAAATATATGAAACAATAGCTAGGATTCCAGCAAAAGTTAGCCGGAGTTGGAACCGGAGTTGAAAATTTTGCATATCCCACATGCTGGACGCTTCCAAGTCGGTGGAGGAAGCATTTTGAGAATTTCTGACAGAAGATTTGGGTCCATTCGGCAGAAGTGACCCAGTTAGACTATACGACGAGCATTGATGATAAAATCGATGTCATGATTTACTTTGATATGACTTCTAACTGTTTCATTATTCACTTGCTTTCTTTAAGCGATTCGGAACAGACTTCTTGTGGAAGCTGTGGAAACATCGCCGAGTATTTATAAATGCCATTATTATTATGTAATTAAACCTGAAGATCTATACACCATGCACTGCTGAATCCTTATCTACGCGTGCGATACCTGGCCACTGCGTGTAGAACAAGCAGCCAAACTTCCATCTTTCGAACATCAGTGTTGGAGGAGCATGTTACGAGTCTATCTCCACAAGACCAAATTAGTGCCTGGGCCTTTGAGCTGGGCTGCCCTTCAGCTCCGCTCTGTGAAGTCAAAATTTTTCCCAGGTTAGCTGGGGGAACACCACTTCTCTCTCGAGTTCACTGGAGTTTGATAATTGTATTTTATCGTGTTTTCTTGCCTTTGTGACATGTATTGAGTTGTTCTCATTGTATATTAATTGGAAATACGTATTTGAGCAGGCATCCCTTCTTTTTACTCTTAATTTTATTATAAATAAGCTAAATAAACGCAACGGAATAAAGCTTCTTTTAACTGTTCTTTCTTAGGACGATATTTTTTATTTTAAGTCAATACACACTACCTGAAACAATGATTTGCCTGGGGGGAATCAAAATTTACTTAATCGGCATGACCTGAGGTGGGACCGCCGAAATACGGGGGCCTGCCAAAATCCATATTTCACGTGGCTTTGTCGAGAGGCCAGTATAATTCTGTTTGGCGCATATAATTATGTACAATAATTTTTATGAATACTTAGCTGTTTCCAGATGGCAATTAAACTTATCGGGCAGTAATGGTTCAAATAATGGCTACCACTAGTAATACTACTAAATTTAGTGATAATTATGATATACGTGATGAATTAGGAAAGTAAGTACTATTTTGCATGTATCTTCATATAAGACGAAAATAGGATATATATATATATATATAAGAATAGTTTATGTCCTGCGTAATATATTATATATATATATACCATAATATATTATTATATATATTGTTAACGAAAAATGGACTAATAGCGCTTGGCAAATTTTAATTTTTAGCGAACAGTTCGCGAACGATTCGTTAATAAATTTGCCCGGTTCTTCTCGGTAGCTGCATATAGGGAGTCTTGTTGACTATGATTTATTGCTAGAGTACAGAAATGCAAAGCCGCAAGGTCTGATTATATATGTATTATGTCAAACAATATATATCTCTCCGTTGGTTATAGAAGGGGAGCCAGCAAAGCGAGCTGAGTTTTCAGAGAGTGTGCAAAGGGAAAAACCGAGAAAATTTCTAGTTTTAGTATTTATGTCATTCATAACTAGTCTTTCATTGGATAGATTTCGATAGTAAAAGTGATGGTGATGTGCCCTTTAGTTGAACGCAAATAGCTTCGACCCTATTTTCCTGATCAAAATGGCAAAAGCAAGCTTTTATGGGTTTCTTGCCAAATTTTCTCAGGCGGGTACCAGTTTGTTGCAGTTCATATCTCGTGACACAGGCTTTTCGTCGAAAAATGAGATTACCAGAATCAGCTTATCGGGATGTATATTTGTTGACCAACAGTTTTGTGGGATCACTCGGGGCCGCTGTGGGCCCGAATATGGCTCGTGGAGCTGTTGCCAAAAATATCGATTTTTAGAATTTTTGGGCATGTTGTTGGATATTTTTTACTGTACAAAGAGTATCTATTAGGTTACCACGTACGAGTGTTTTGTTACTGAGAGTCTAACTTGACTATATAGCTCGTTTTCATTTGTCTGGTTATGTTTTGCGTGCAGAGCATCAAGAAATGATAGGTATATACTTACGTTTTTTTTTCGTGCTGAATGCATACGTAGGTTTGGTTATCTAGACATCAACTCTAATATTTCATGGCTTTTAAGAGCTTTCCAGTGGGTTTACGGCTAATGTAGCCGATTTCCTGAATATAGTATTGGGCTGTCCAAATTGGGGGCTGGTGGGTGGCGACTACGGGCAAAAACTGAGTGCCTCCGGTTTGTGCCAGCTGTCAAAATTTTGGACTCCCCCGGTTCATTGCCTTTTGGAAAATTTTTTATTTCTTATGGGTTCAAAGTATATACATAAAATTTGATCAAAATTTGTACTAAGATTCCGTCCTGAAGCCAAAGATTTCTTCAAATTTTGGTAAAATTTCTTCACAAAATAGCTTTTTTTCATCAAAAGCGTTTTTGCAGTGTTTCTGACATGATTTTTAGCAGTTTTCGCTTCGTAAAATCGGGCACCTCGGTTCGGAACCGGGGCGGTTCATGCCGCTTGGCAAAATTTTCGGCGAATAGAGAGCTGTGTAGTACGTTTACAGTAATTGTTTATGTGAATTATTTCTAGGATATCAGGAATTCTGTGTATATGGTTTTCGGTACGCTGAATAATGGTTTGGATATCTATACTACGGCATAAATATTTCATGCTTTTTCATAGGTCTCAATGGTTATAGGGTAAATGAACCCGATTTCCAGAATATAGTTTGTCTTAGTAATTTGGTACAGGGCATCAAGCATAGACAATGGTTTGGTTATCTAGTGACCAGTACTAATATTTCATACCTTTTCAGAGGTCAAACATGCTCTCTCCGTTTCACCCTTTCATGCGAGATACTAGTTGAGATATCGACGTTTTGTATACTTATCGTCCTGCGGGCATATTTTAAAACCTCTCTAAACTAAAACTTAAAACATAAATAACCACCACAACAACGCGTTATACGCAGCTGCGTGGAGCTTCAATCTCTCTATAAAATTACGTCCAATACCACTACATTTGTGTGTTTGGTCATAGAGTCTTCGTGTACTTCCGATCTCATGGACACTTTTAAAATTTCGGATACTCATCTTAGACCGTGGGTATCCTACTGGAAATGCTTTAATGCGCAGTTGTATAAGGTCTTTCTTCTCTCCAAATCGAACCTGCTTTTACGATGGAATGCTGTTATATTATGCTAGGTTTTTTACCTAAACATTTAATATATTATGCTTCTTATTTTGCAGAGGTGCTTTCTCAGTTGTGAAACGATGTATCCAAAAGTCAACAGGACTCGAATTTGCAGCCAAAATTATTAACACCAGGAAGCTTTCGAATCGAGGTAAGAGAAAGCCCACCAATTAGCAGAAAGAATTAAATTGTTACAGTTACGGTCTTGCCATAGTTGCATGCTGCAAACGTACCTTAACAGTGCGACAACAAACCGCTGTTCCCGGACTGCAGCCAGACGCCGCACGAAACTATCTAGTCGGCACCTATTCGACTGCAAACAAAATCCAATTACTCTAAAGCCAGACGATCGGTCCACTAACCTTTATGAAGTCCGGATATGGCTAGGCTCAAAGTCTATCGCACGATAGGGATGTCGATGCCTTGGCCAGGGCAACAACAATATCATCATTTAACTAATTCCCGAAATGAAGACATTATCAGTACTGTAACAGCCAGAAGTGACAAACTGGGCGCTCGTTACTTGCCGAATATCCGTATTATATTATAGCACTGCTTGCTCGAAGTTGGCGCTGAAAATGTGGCGACCATTCCTTCCGCGTACTTTATGTACTTACATTCGCTTCCTCACAGTCACAACTGTTACAAAATTTGTTAGCACGACCTATCAGAGCCCTGTTGGAGACCCAGTTTACATAAAGTGACGTTATATACCAGAATTTCTACTTCGACGGCGCAAACGGAGAAATCTATTTTCCATAGCATTGCAACAACTTTATCCAGAAGATTTATGTTTGTCCTGTATAAAAGTGAAAAAGTTTCCTTAAGTATAATTATGCTGGTTGTCCGGCCATCGCCGCCTATCCCAACATCTCACGTACAGTACCTGCATATCCTATGCTCATAATGCATTTGTTCATTTCAAAAGTTTTGCCTCAAGAATATTCGGACCATTTTTATATGTGCTGCTTTGAGTTACGTTATCTCAATATATATATTTGTACAGATGATATATTGTGAGTATGCTTTGCGAATTTTTGCTCAGCAAAGCGGGACAGTGTAATGGGATATTCTTGCTTGACCCATAGTCAATTTTGACCCTACCTTAATATTTTATCTATTTGTCTAACTATTACGACCTGTGAATAGAGAAAAGTTTATATCAAGGCAAACAATACATATGAATGGAAATAGATACCTCAGTTATTGTTAGGATTTTTACTACCACGTTTGATTCCTTATAAAAAGGCTTAAAAATGATTGTATGAAATATTTCCCGAGTTAGAATGTAGGCCTCATTGCGCTCGCCAGTTAATTTTTGTAAGGACTCGAGCATTTCAAACAGACGTCGAAATAGTGGTATAATTTAATAGTAAAAGCTTTTGCGGATAACCACTCATAGTTGTTCACAACCAGTGCCAGAGGTGCCTTTCAATACCAAGGCCAGTTAGTTTTAAATTCATCTCTGCTTGAAGTTCATTGGTTGCCACGGTTTCCGAAATTTCGTGTCGTCCGGTATGAATGATACGTTGTTATAATTGCGGTGAGGAATCCAATACGTAGTAATGTTGCGTTTCCACATTAAAGCGGGGATAAGGCAGAAATTTCGAGCTCACATAGGTTTCGGCGGTTCCCTTACATAATCTACCTAGATAAATATTGGCGGCCTCTAGCACCCTCAGATATTCTGAGGAAAAATAAAAACAATTGTCCTCACAAAAATGGGCATAACAAGACTTAATGCTACCACTTTCATTTCCACTATTCATGATAACTCCCATAGTAAAATGATACTCGGCCTGCCAAAATACACGTTTCAGTATTTTGGAAATGTAAATATACAACAAAAGCAACGACTTATTGTTGTGTGGGTAATGAAAGTACAATAAAATGTAAAATTTGAGGCACGGCTACTGGATTCAAGGGAAAATTTAAGCTATTTTTTCCCAGCAAGTTAAAATTTGGGGATTTCTTAGCCAATAGTAGTTAAAAAATTTTAGACTTGCAACGAAAAATTCGCTATATTTGAGTCGCGTAGGGAAGTTAATAGTGGAACCAAAAATACCTGAGGACATGAGTCGGCTGGAACTTGGGGGGATCGATATATTTGAAGAATCCCTCCCCAATCTGCTGAAGCCACGACTCAACCTGAGGTATACGGTTTTTCTCCTGTTTCTGTTTTATAGCTGGCCCAGGGCACCTGGTACGTACCACTTAGATGTTATGGGCAGACCAGGTGATGTTATTATGCGAAATATTTGCTTTACATGTGCTGTTGTTTTTGTTTCTTTTTTCAGATTTTCAGAAGTTAGAACGCGAAGCTAGGATATGCAGACAGTTGCAACATACAAATATCGGTAAGAGTTTGAAACTTATAATAATTTCTAGCGTAGCATTGTGGACAGCGCATGAGTATGCTGAAAGGCTGAAAGAGTTGTAAGTAATGACTTAGCTGAAAGTGTTGTAAGTAATGACTAATCTGAAAGTGTTATAAGTAATGACTAAGCTGAAAGTGTTGTAAATATATAATGACTAGGTTGAAAGCCTTGTAAGTAATGACTAAGCTGAAAGTGTCGTAACTAATCGCTAAGCTGAAAGGGTAGTAAGTAATGACTAAGCTGTAAGCGTTAGACTAAGCCTAAAGTTTTTTAAGTAATGACTAAGCTGTAAGTGTTGTAACTAATGACTAAGCTGAAAGTGTTGTAAGTAATGTAATGACTAAGCTGCAAGTGTTGTAAGTAAGGATTAAGCTGAAACTGTTGTAAGTAATGACTAAGCTCCAAGTGTTGTAGGTAATGGCTAAGCTGAAAGTGTTGTTGAATTAGGAGATGTGGAGCACTATGGTGAAAAAGATGGGGGTCTGTTTATTTTTTCTCTGTAAACAGGACCTCGTTATATCAACGTAAACCGATATGGACGTGTGAGGGTTCATATCAAAGCTACAATACTCTAGATCTGCCTTTTGGAGGATTTATTTCGATTCGCCAAGGTCCCACCACAGGAGGTCAAAGGGGGTACCCAGGTGTACATGTCTAAAATTGTCATTTTTGCTCATAACTCGGCAACCCTTGAGCCGATTTGAATCATTTTGATATCGAAATATGTGTCCTAAGAAGCTTTATTTATGGGTATATAAATTGTTTTGGTCGGGGCATTAGCAAATGGCCAAATTTCCAACATTTTGGTCAAAATTTGTCGAAGTGTAGCTATGTAACCACTCAAGCGATTCGGACGAAATTCTGTGAAAGTCCTGTTAGGTTTCAACAGATTTGATGGATCTCTGGGTCAATCGGTATTTGAGGCCAAAGTTGGGCTCGACGCTATATATAGTCATGTGTGACATTACCACTTCTAACGGTATATTAATAGATCCGTGGCTCAAAATAAGTTCATATGGGATTATATGGGTTTTCTTTTTTAACTTCACTGTATTTAGACGTATCTCTTCGTGTAGATGTAGTTATATCAATGGGTGAGACAAGGCGAGTGGTGCGAAAGGGACGAGTGTCATGCGGTCTGTAGCAAATTCTGTTTATGTTTTCTGTGCTCCTATGCTTTTGCTAAGATTTTTATATGCATATATTACATACATATATATGTAGTTCACGATTCGTAAACAGTTCTGAGGTAGAGTTAACCCTCTTAGGGTGCGTATTAAATATATGACTATTAGTTTTGCTACATTATGCATTATTGAACAGCAGATTAATAAATATTTTTTGATGAGTTACATCTTTGTTTCGTAGCAGGAATATACTTTTTACTGAGTTGTTCCACTGTATGTTAATGTTACAGTTTCTCGTTTTTCCAAATTCATACACTTGGCATGTCGCCAAGATTCCAGTAACTAGACTAAGTTGAAAGTGTTGCAAGTAATGACTAAGCTGAAAGCGAAGTAGCAAACGTTCTATCTTTGCTATGATTTGCTAAATAACTAACTTTAGGCAATATATATATGTTGTGTTAAATGTTGGTTGCCTGTCCGTATCGCACAGGATGTTCGGTTGCTGTTGTGTTATGTGTTGCCTGGACCATTTGTCCCTTTTTAAATTTGGCGATCCGAAGGTGTGCAATTTTCAGAGCACTACTCGTGCCATATCTATTGTTTGTTGGGAGTTTGATGAGGTTGCATCAAGGGCGTAGCCAGGGAGGGTTGCGGGGGTCGCGACCTCCCTTTTGGTTCAACCCCCTACAAATTTTTTTTTGAATGATTCCGGTTGAAAATCATGTCGGAAATTGTCCTTAAACTAGCCTCTCTCGCACTAGAAAACAATTACTTTCAACCGTATTTTTGACCAAACTTCACATTTTTGCATTAAAATTCGCTATTTTGGTAATAGTTGTATTTTTTACTTGCTCATGGCGCCCTTTGGTTGCATCATAAATTATTGTTTGGTTTGACCAAACCAACGCGGAACAATGGCAGCCTGTTCAGAGCTCACGAATAAAGGTTATTGAAACGGAGCGAGCGGAGCTTCCATTGAGGCCACTAGGGGGAAAATCGTGGAAATTGCAATTTTTTTATTTCTGTCATTCATAATTCATCTTCGGATGGATGGATTTCTGTAAGTTTTTATTCGACAGCAAAAGTGATGAGAATGTGCCCTTTAGTTGAACCCGCATAGCCCCGACCCCATCTTCGGGGTCAAAATGGCAAAAACCAGTTTTAAGGGTTATTTGCGAAATCTGGCCATACTAATACCAGTGTATCCTAGCCCATATACCATATTATATTTTTTCATGAGGTTTCGGGGTTTTACGGTCGACGAAGCCAATCCTTGAAATGTAGCTCATTTCTCTTTGTTTGGCTTTGTATTGCGTACAGGGTATCAAGAATGGTCTATATATAGGTTTTTCTGAACGCTGAAGACAATGATTTTGTTATCTTGAGTCCAGCTTGCAAATTACGGTTTTACGTTGTATATAGTTTTACGGTGGTATATTACATGAAACACAGCATGTTACAGGTGATTAAACAAAACCAACCTCTCTCAGTTTCAGCCTCGCATGCGAGTTGCTAGTAATGTTGCAGTTTTTAGTGTAACGCGTTGCGACATAAATTATTACGGAGGCTACAGTGTATTTCGACCAACATTTCGCTTAAGATTATATTTTTATTTTGTCCGAAATAATTTGCTCATTTATATATTGAGAAGCTATTTTATAGGGATCGTTGGTTGATTTCTTAAAATATCTATATAATAAACTTGGTTTGTTAGAGTTTTGTTTGGGGTGTCAGTAACAAAAATTTTGAGATAAGCTGAATTAATACCCATGTTTGTGCTATAATATTTTTATAACACTCGGTAATCCTTTTAGTGTGAAACACGATGTGGCATGTGGAAGCAAAAATATGACGTCATGATGAGAAGGTTTCTCTTAAGTATATATTGTGCATTGTTTGGGTGACAGTCGACTCGAGCAAAAACCCAAAATAGTTGAAAAATATATCAAAATAATGTTTCTGGCGTTGCGTTACATTGTCTCATTTTTAGATTTCTAGCCTAAAACGTCATTCAACTGATGCCGGCCTGTAGGCTGGGTTCGCTGAAAAACTCTGCCAGGCGCCATTTTGTAAGAGAAAAGCCGTTAAAAATTATCTTGGAAACCCTGCGAAAACGCTTTTGATGGAGAAAAAGTTAATTTGAAGCAAATTTCGGAATTTTAGTATAATTTTTGCTCAAACTCTGTGTTATATTAACCGCACGGAAACAAAAAATATTTCCAATCGGTGAGGAATTGTTGGAGCGCAAAATTTTTCCTCGCGACACGAACCCGGGGCACCCCGTTTTTGCCAGGCCCCCACTATCTAACTTGGAGAGTCAAGGCTTCGCCTTTTTAACGCTTCATACATTCGGCGTGGAGAAATAAAGAAAAATGAATTATATAAAAGAAAATTTTGAAATTTTTGCATGAGTGAGTGAGTTTTACGATTGTTATAGATTGACGATAGGCGATGTACAGTACTCGCCAAAAAATGACCGTGGCATTTCAAGCGAGCGAGTTCGAGTGGTTCGCTCGAGATTTCGAAACTATTAAACTTAATCGTAAATTATATTTTTAGAACAAATTATTTTTCCCGGCAAGTCGTGAGCGAGTCTCGAGCGTGAGACAGTCATTTTTGGCATGTACTGTATATATATATATGCATGTATATATTAGTAACTGCATCAGGTGGTAGACGGAGCGGTAGCTCTTTCATCAATGTCCTTGGGCTGCGCTGTACCTTAAGTCTTTTGATCTTTGCAATTGACTCAGTGTTGTAAACACACTCACAATCAATGCTATGTAAATGGTTACTCCAGTATTATTAGTCAGCGATATATATTACCAGATTGTTTCTGTCCCGAATGCTAAATTTAGAAGCGACCTTCGAGTTTATAGTAATTTAGTGTTGTTTGTTCTGGTTCGTTAGTCCGTGTTTCGTTGTTTGTTGTCCCAGTATTAATTTACATTTTTAGTAGTTTTACCGGGGCTTTGTGAAATTATTCTTATTAAAACCGGCAAACAGGGAACACTGAGTAGGCATAGACTTATTCCGACCATGCATACTGATGGACGTTGGAACGTTTTCAAATCTGGTGTGGTGGGTCTTAAAATTTTAGTGGGGTCTTTATGCCTTGTTGCTCCTCTTTTGACGCCCGCCGACCTAGGGCACCAATAGGAAGGCACGCCGGTCCAAACTTCTAAAGGGGGGCTGAATTTGTGAGCCGGGCAAGGCCATCCCGCCGTCGTTTAAGAAGCCAGCGCCTAGGCATTGATACAGACAGGCTGACATTGGACAAGGTAGTTTCCTTTCGTCTGGATGTTGTGTTATCTCATATTGTGAATAACGACAGACTTTAAAAGCCATTGCTACTAGTATTATTGTATAATAAAAATAAAAATGACTTGAAAGATTTAGGTGTTGTGGTTTTAGTATCAGTAAAGCTCAGGATACATTATCAAACGATATTGATTTATGTAATGTATATATATTTATAAATGTTACTTAAGATTTTATGACGTAATAGTTCGTATTTATACGTTGGGTTTATAATGATATAAGTAAAATGTATTAGTTAAAACGGTGCCAGTGGAGTTTCTATTGAGGGTTCCACATGGGAAACCGTGGAAATTTCATGTCATGTCGGTGTCACTTATAACAGTTCGTCTCCGAATGGATGGATTTTAACAAAATGTTTTTTTGGTTGACAACAGATGTGATAATGTCCCCGTTAATTAGTGGTAGCAAGAGTGCATTAGGGAAGAGTATGACACTTCCCTGCACTCACATGCTAACCCGTGTTCGATGACGCTGGCGTTTTCGGCCTTACCCCTCCAGTTTCAGGGGCGAGGTAGCTCGGACCCCCAGAAACTGGAGGGTCGGTCGGACCCCCTCCCACAATTTATGGGGGGTCGGTTTATTGGCAGCTGCTTATGAACCGACCCCACCCACCCCGAGAAATTGGGGGTGCGACCGACCCCCCCCCCCCCAAAACTGGGGGTTTCGAGCTCCCTCCCCCCAAAAAACTGGAGGAGGGGCGGGGTAAGGCCGAAAATGCCCGCGTCATCAAACACATTTACGTGTGAGTGAAGAGAAGTGTCATACTCTTCCCCAGTGCACTCTTGTTAACGCTAAGAGCTCTAACCCTATGTTCCGGTTTTTTCGCAAAAGCTGGTTTTTAGGGTTCTTTGCCAAACACTATTTCGCAGTTTATATCTCGCGCCACACCTAAAAACTGAGACCACTAACATAATCAACTCATCGAGACCTACAACCTTCAAAGTCCCTGGATCGTTGCCAACCTAAATATGGTTGGTCTACCCATTGATGGAAACACTGGGTTTTCAAATTTCTGTATTCTAGTTCGTGTTTGTGCCTTCAAACGAGTGCCAATTAGGTTATCAAGCACGTTGCTTACGATGGCTTTGTTATATAGAGCGCCACTTGACTATACTATCTCATCGTTTTATAAAATTTTACGGTCGACTTACCAAATTTCCCAAATGTATGTAGCCTGTCTGAATTTGTTTGCTTACGTATTTTGTGCATGGTGTCAAGTATGCTCAATATATAGGTTTTTTCACTACATCCTATATGACTGTGTGGTTATTTAAAGTCCAACATGAACGCAGAATAGGTAGTGTTCGTCATTTCAAATCAGAACTGTATTATAGGGCTTCCCATGTTCCAGCGGTATATGCTATAACCGTGACCAAGTGAGTGTATCCGGTCCAAATGAGGGCAGCCAACTCATTTCGATGAACCATTCTGTGGTTTTTGTGATATCAGTCATCGCTCAGGCAAGCTATTATATTTTGTTTGACACGCAGAATTGGTGGTCTTCTTGAATTCAAATCAGAACTGTATTATAGGGCTTCTCAGGCTCCAGCGTTATATGCTATAACTGTGACCAAGTGAGTGTATCCGGTCCAAATGAGGGCAGCCAACTCATTTCGATGAACCATTCTGTGGTTTTTGTGATATCAGTCATCGCTCAGGCAAGCTATTATATTTTGTTTGACACGCAGAATTGGTGGTCTTCTTGAATTCAAATCAGAACTGTATTATAGGGCTTCTCAGGCTCCAGCGTTATATGCTATAACTGTGACCAAGTGAGTGTATCCGGTCCAAATGAGGGCAGCCAGCCCATTTCGATGAACCATTCGGTGGTTTTTGTGATATCAGTTATCGCTCAGGCAAGCTATTATATTTTGTTTGACACGCAGAATTGGTGGTCTTCTTGAATTCAAATCAGAACTGTATTATAGGGCTTCTCATGTTCCAGCGTTATATGCTATAACCGTGACCAAGTGAGTGTATCCGGTCCAAATGAGGGCAGCCAACTCATTTCGATGAGCCATTCTGTGGTTTTTGTGATATCAGTCATCGCTCAGGCAAGCTATTATATTTTGTTTGACACGCAGAATAGGTAGTGTTCGTCATTTCAAATCAGAACTGTATTATAGGGCTTCCGATGTTCCAGCGTTATATGTTATAACCGTGACCAAGTGAGTGTATCCGGTCCAAATGAGGGCAGTCAACCCATTTCGATGAACCATTCGGTGGTTTTTGTGATATCAGTCATCGCTCAGGCAAGCTATTATATTTTGTTTGACACGCAGAATAGGTAGTGTTCGTCATTTCAAATCAGAACTGTATTGTAGGGCTTCCGATGTTCCAGCGTTATATGTTATAACCGTGACCAAGTGAGTGTATCCGGTCCAAATGAGGGCAGCCAACTCATTTCGATGAACCATTCTGTGGTTTTTGTGATATCAGTCATCGCTCAGGCAAGCTATTATATTTTGTTTGACACGCAGAATTGGTGGTCTTCTTGAATTCAAATCAGAAC